>RJWK010036545.1:0-21663 GCA_004363435.1 Platanista minor | reverse complement strand
GCACCAGTGCTAGAGCCATACAAGTGGCCATCTTGGCCGTTCCAGCCCAATCAGGGCCCTGATGACTGCAGCCCCCAGCCAGGATCACACAGAGCGGAACTACTTACTGCTTGTATGATGAGGGGCAAGTTCCATAACTATTCTGGGCTTTAGTCTCATCTGAAAAATGAGATAATCATGGCACCTACCTCTTAGGAAGACTGTAAGAATTAAATGAGATGATACATGAGAAACACATAAGCGTATTTCCTGGTCCACAGTAAGCCCTTAATAAATGCTGGTTATCGTCATCATCATTACGGTTTTTACTTTAATTTTTTTAATGATCATACAGTAAAAGTGACTTTTTTGGTGTGCAGTTCTACAAATTTTCACACATGTATAGACTTGTGTGTCCAAAGCAGGACACACAACAGTGGCATCACCCAAAAAACTCCTTTGGGCTACTCCCTTATAGTCGGATTCTCCCCTCAGCCCTATGCCGGAAAACACTGATCGAGTCTCCATCACTACAGCCTTGTCCTTTGAGAATGTCATATAAAGAGAAGCATCCAGGGCGTCGCTTTCTGAGACTGGCTTCTTTCACTCAGCGCAATGCCGCTGAGGTGCACCCACGTAATCGCATTTATCAAGAGTTCGTTCCCTTTTATTGTTGAGTAGGATTCTGTCGTATGGACGTACCACAGACTATGTAATCACCATATTTTAAATAATTATTTTCACAAGCCAGGGAAGAAAGACTTCAGAAATGGAGCCAGCCAGCCAGCACTACTGGATTCTGAGTATTTCTGGAAAAACATCCAATAATTTCTAAAACGTCCTGATTCAAAGTGGTAAGGAACCCAGCAGTCCACATGCCTGTATGTCTCACGATAGATACACACAGGAACAGAAACCCAGGGATGACTTCCCTAATCCCACACAAAACTGGGTTGCAAAGCAGGTCTCACTCCCCTTTTTCTCACATCCTGGGAGGAGGCGCTAGTAAAGGTAAGGGCTCTCCTGCAGCTGTCTCCTTGGAGAACCAGCACACAGCTCTGGAACTGTGCAGCGCTGCATGCCCCACAGCGCCTGCCCTTTCTACCACCTGTCCCTGAGAAACGTGAGTCCAGGGGAGCCCACCTGGATTCCCTTCCTGGGACTGGGACACATCACGGTGAACAGGAAGGATGGCGGGCAGTGTGCTCCCGCTGGGACCCACCCCGCCTGTAATGGCTGACAGCCTTCGGCGATCCTTAGCAGTCACAACCGCAGCCTTCACCCAACTCACACTAACTTCCCAGCTGCTCTTTTACTCCTTTGAACCGGCTTCTCTAAAGCAAAACAAAACTGAATCACACTCCCCCTGGGGCTTCAGGGTGTCTGTGCTTAGGTGGCCCCAGACAACTTGAATTCCACATCACTTTCTCTGGAGAAAGAGCAGCTCAGGGCCAAGTCAGCTGCAGGCTAGAATGAACTTTCCTGGAACCACAGGTTTCTTCTAATGAGGCAGTGGGTGAAATCCTCCCAGCAACCCCTGAAATCACGGACGGAGAGAGAGGAGAGAGAGATGGGGCGCGGGCAGAGCCAGCACATGCTCCATGCTGTGCCCTCCCAACCTGGCAGGGGGCTCACAGGCCACCCTGTCCAGGCCCACCCAGCCATGAGCACACTGGCTCTTCCAATAGACAGCAGCTCCACTCGCCGAGAGGCTGGGACTGGAGCTCCACTGTGGCATTTCATCTGGAGCCTGAGCATATGAGTAATAAATGTGTGAAAACATGAAACTAATATTCGTAATTACTTTACAAGATAAAGAACTTGAAGGAAAAACAGCTTCTGTGTGCCTTCCCATCACCATCAGGGGTACACTGTGAAAAACACAGCATCTCGCCAGAAACTCAGACTGCGTCGTGCCAGCCAGGCTCAGCGCCGGAAGCCCTCAGTCTTCTCGAGCCCTCCCCGGGCTTCATTATTCCTTAATTAATGGTGTCTTCTTGTGTCCCGTCATCCAGACTCGGTAAAGCCTCCGGAGCCAAGTGGGGGCCCTCTGACCTTCTCGCTTCTGGCATCCAATCGGGTGACACTTTGGCCAACACGCGTTAACTGTAAATGGGTCCAAGGCACCAGCTTTGAGGAGGGAGCGAGCGTTGGAGAGTCTCCATTCATGACGTCCGGTCCCCACCAGGCTCAGGATACTTTTCCTCCTTTATTGAAGTATAGCTTTTGTAGAGTAAAGCACACCAACTCCAACTGTATGGCTCACAGAGTTTGAAGCAGATTTATACCCACCTAACTACCAACATGTAGCCCATCATTTCCAACACCCGAAAAGGCCCCCTAGTGCCCCTCCTAGAAAACAGCCTGCCCTGTGATATGACCAGTTCTATCCTACATTTATTTTGAATTCAGGCTTTCGTTAGCTCTCTCCTACGTAACTTCTGATTGACTTTTAAATTATTGGACTGCCTCCTTCCAGGCCCTGCTCTCCTCAATTTATCTGTCAGATTTATAGTCCTATGTTATAGCCCTGAGGCCCCTTGGGGGCTGCCTGGCCCCCAACATACCCTAGCCCCCTTTCACTCTCCGCCGCCGGCTCGGCTCACTCTGAAGGACCCCAGCCCTGCCCTGTGAGCACGCCTTCCACTCTTGCGTCTCTGGGCCTTCTCGCCCTGCAGCATGGTGGTCCAGCCTCCCCACACCCCAGCTCTGTGCACAATTTCCAACTTTCAGACCCACACCCATCCTTCAAAGCCCATGTCATCAAAAAACCTTTCACTGACTCCTCACACGGCTGCCGTTACTTCTTCCTTGGAGGGTCCGCAGTATCTTTCCTACCTCTTGGATGGCACTACACGTCATTCTTGAGACACAGCTTCCTATGTGCATGTATACTAAGTCTTATATCCTCGCTCCATTTTTAATTTCTTCAAGACTGGGATTAGCAAATTAGCAACTTTTTTTTTTTTTTTTTTTTTTTTTTTAATTGAGGAGGGGAAGGAATAACCCTAAGGCTTCCAACTTCTTATTTGGCCAGTAGGAAAAAAACCCCAACCACTATCAACACCACTTCATTCAAGAAAAGACATCAGAGATTAAAAAAAAAAAAACTGGACAGACTATAACCTCAGAATAAAATGATCAGACGGTCCTTCAAACTGATACATTTGGTTTATGAAACACTGACCACATCACCCTTGTTTCCACACTTGGCTGTGCCTGGAGAAAATTCTCATAGACCGACTGGCCCCAGTGTCTGGAAACCACTGCCCTGAAGTCCCTAGTTCAGCGTCGTGTACACAGCAAGTGCTCAATTAATGTTTAGTTTGACTGATCTAGTCCCTGGGAATCACATGGTTCAGAGACCAGCAGAGTTTCAGCCCTGCTTCCATGACAGCGCACACACCCAGAGAGCAGGACCACGGCAGTGGGTGAGTGAATCCTCACGATCAGAGGACCTGCAGGACCCATCCACGCACACACGCAAGGTCAGGCTCATGCGGGACAAAATCAAACGGCAACCCCACATGTTACAGGTCACAGGTGCCCGTGTGACAGCTCAGTCGTGCAGCGGACTCTCCCACCGGCACAAATCTCAACTGAGGGCAGCGCACATAAGAACGTCAGGAGTGTGTGTTGGGGCACTTGGGCTGGAGGGCGAGGAGACAGGGCGGCCGCAGTTGCCATGGTGGGGGCAGGGGGCACAGGGCGCCTGGTTGCAGGAGCGAGTGGGGCTGAAACCCAGGTGCCCTGGCTCAGGCCCAGGAGAAGAAATGCCCTTTTTAAATTTGCACAAAGAAACAAAACTTCATTAATCCAGATTCTGAGATTAAATTCAAGACCAAGAATATATAGTCAGGGCTTCCCTGGTGGCGCAGTGGTTGAGGGCCCGCCTGCCAATGCAGGGGTCGCGGGTTCAAGCCCTGGTTCGGGAGGATCCCACAGGCCGTGGAGCAGCTGGGCCCGTGCACCACGGCTGCTGAGCCTGCGCTCTGGAGCCCACGAGCTGCAGCTGCTGAGCCCGCGTGCTACAACTGCTGAAGCCTGCACGCCCGGAGCCCGCGCTCCGCAACAGGGGAGGCCACTGTGGTGAGAGGCCCACGGACCGCGGCGAGGACTGGCCCCCTCTCGCCGCAGCTGCAGAGGGCCCATGAGCAGCAATGAAGACCCAACGCAGCCAAAAATAAATAAATAAAATAAATAAACTTATTTCAAAAAAAAAAAAAGAAATAATACATTTAATGAGGGGACCAAACATCCCAGCGTACACCTGCTGACCTAGCATAATAATTGATGGTACAAAAGAAAAAAAAAAGAATATATGGTCAAGTCAAATATATACATAAGGGTGAACTTTATGGTATATGAATTGTATCTCAAAAGCTGTTATCAAAACGTGTGTGCTTGTGTGCGTGTGTGTGTGTGTGTGTGTATGTATACACATACACAGCTAAGTAAACCCTTATTCAGAGCCAATAAAGAATGAAGAATGCATGAAGAAGGGAGTATCCAAAATATTTTAAAATATTTAAAGGAATCTTTTTAACTGCCATGTCCATATGACAATTATGTATATATTATTAAAATTCATTAAAATTGCTTCTTTAAGGACTTCTACTCAGAATTCTACTTCCTATTGTTATTTTAAAATAGGTGTCATAACAAGCCAACAAAAAGTCATCTATTTATCTTTGACTAACCTAGCCTGGCTTTCGCCTATCAGCTCCTATTAGTTCAAACTGGTTCAGTTTTTATTGAGCTTTTCAGTTAAAAGAGAGAGAAATACATAGTTTGCAAGAGCGGTAAGGTGCACAGATGTAACAAATCTAAATAGCACACACAGTCCAAACCCCTTCTGATCATCAGGGGCTGGGATCCTCTATGATCTTGGATAAAAACTGTAAATATAATTCACGCAATCATTCATGGAACAAACATTTATGGATTATCTATTATGCTCCAAATCCTGGGCCGATCTTCTTCACACATCCTCAGCATTTTATCAGTTTTTGAAGGTAACTCATGTTTTAGAACCAAGTCTGAATGAGGACAGGGTGACCACAGCAAGATATCAAACGAATTCGCTTTTCAGAACAATACAATTTTGTGCCCTAAGAATGAGCTCTCTCTCGTACAGGAGTCTCAGCACCGCCCAGTACCTGGTTCCCGGAACAAAGCCTCCTCCTGTTCAGCAAGGATGCCCCATCAGCAGCGAAGCTGCCTTCTTACCTGTATGGTGGTGTTGCCTCCTTCCAGCAGGGCGATGGCCAGGAGAATGCTTTCATGGAACACTCGATCACTGGATGCGTTCATTATGAGGTCGATGACCAGATTGGAGGCCCCCTCCTTGTCAAGGTGGCACTGAACCTCAGCCAGGCTCATCTCCCCCCTGCTTATGGAGCCGGACCCGGAACCTCCCCCTAGGAAGATGGAACATTGCTCTTTTCAACCACAATCAGAGAAGTTAACATTTATTGCATACTTACCATGTACCAACACTTGGTGCACTCAACACTTTAACGATACTATCTCTTTGAACCTTCTTAACAAGCACAAAGGAAGGTACTCATTATTAGCACAGAGATGAAATCATTTGTCCAAGGACACCCAGTGCAGCTTGTAAGTAACAGAGGTGGAATTTGAATGTAGGCAGGTAAGATGAAGGAAGAATAAGACGTTTCAAGCAAGAGACTTAAAGCCATCCAGTCAAGACTCTCCCTTACACTAAAATACAGTGACCTGCGGCAGAATTATTAAGAACTCATCTGAGTTTAAGAGACAAACCAAACTTAAACACTCTCAAGAAGCATAGCCTATAATGATCACTTCAGTCCTCTTTCTAAGAAACCCACCCCCTAGCCCCAAAACTCACCCTTTCACATACTTTGTTCATACATTCATTCAATAAATATTGACTCAGTGCTTGGCATGGAGCCGAGAACGGGGGCAGGGGAGTGAACCAAACAAAGTTCACCTCCTCACTGAGCTTCAGGTGAGGAGGATATACTTAGGAAGAGATGGCCTGTGCCATTCAGTGGAACAGATTCCAATCGTGTTTAGAAAGTGCCTGTTTAAGAACTTGCACTATTATTGGCAAAACCCGAAATATTAATGTTCATGGGGAAATGGGGTGATCAATTAGGGGAAAAAAAACACCAACCCCCCCCCCCCCGAAAATCATGTATGAGTCCCTCCCTGCAGAGTTCGATTCAAATGCCACGTCCTTTCCGTTGCTTTCCTTGACCTTCTAGAATCTACTGCATTTATAGTACAAGGTAGACAGTGGCTGTCACACCTTCTCTCCAACAGCTTCTTAAAGCAGAACCTGTCTCTGATGCATTTCCAAACCCCGCTCCTGATATCGCTCCAGAGCCTCACATGTTTGTGGAACGACTGCACTTCGGCAAGTAAAGGGAAATAGTTTTGAGACGCTGTGGGAAGAACTTCCACTTGACGATCACTGGGAACGTCTGGATGAGAAGCTAAGGGCTGTCTCTGGGGTGCTCTGTGGGCAGATCCGCTCTACATTTTCATTTGGCGAGAAGCCCAAGATCCCTCCCCAGAGATTGCCAGAATTAATTTACTAACCACTGAGTATGTCCGGGCTACCAGCAGAGTCCGCCAAGGACCAGAAGTGCTCAAGAGTCATCACCATAGCCCGGGAATCAGGCAACTCACATTTGTGCTTTGAGCACGGAACTACTGGCCCCTCTTAAAACCAACACCATCGCCCACGGTTGAATTCAACGTTTTGGTAGCCTTTACCTGTAATTGTGCCTACAATGTTTTGGGACTCCCTTCAGGATGTGTTTTTAAGCAATTCTTCACTGGGTTTGTTTGTTTTTTTTTTTTTTTTTTTTTTTTTTTTGCAGAAACCTAAGACTTTGGGGAGGCACAAAGCTTGGGCATTAGAATTAGATTTAATTAATTTGAAGCAGCTTTACATTACAGACCAGTCACTAACACACTCCCCTTTCCTCTCTGTTCAACAGGGATGGCAGCAGAGTCCCTACCAGATAGCGAGTAACTCGGAGGAGAAAAGGAGATAAAGAAGGCAAGATGCCTGGGAAAGCGCTCGGCCCAGCAAGTGCATAATAAATGGTGGCTTCCGCCCTCCTCACTGCCCACAGCATACACTCCTTTCATGGGAAAACATGAGTCCTCATGGCCACGAGAAAATGTGCGATAAAGTCAAGTTCCCTGAGTCACTCACGTATCACGAAGAGGGCTGCTGCATGGGAAAAAGGGGCAAAACGCTCAGCCAGTATCTAATTGCAGGGAAACATTTTTAGACACCAATTTGATGGTAGACCAAAGACAAAACAAGCTGCTAAAATAACACACTTGCAACCCAAGTGCATCTGTTAGAGGTCCAACCTGCTAATCAGAAACACGCAGCTCTGGCGTGGCACACTCAGTTCACACGTGCAGCTAATTAGCACACCACGTGGCCTACCTCCTCCCCCGGGCTTGCCGGGTCCTCCTGGTGACAGCGGGCCATTGCCAAAGCTGGTAAGGCTCTCTCTTCTTCCTGAAGGTCTGATGTTTCCATAGTAACGGTTGACCAAAATCTGCCTGAGGGCCTCACCCTTAATTCAAACAGGATAATGAAATCAGGTTCTGAATTTAATGCATGACTGAGCTACTAATATTAAAAAAAAAAAACAACACAGAGGTACTCAACTCAGTTATAAGTGGCTCAGTCTCACTCAATGAAAAAATAAATTATTAATAAGAGCCTTTGCAAACTCTAAAGTTAACTTCTTCAGTGTCTTCTCAGGAAACCAGATCATAATAAAAGCATCAGTCTAAAATATTAAATATCTGAAAGTACTCTCTCACACAGTGATAAAGACAGAACACTAATCTCGGAGGGTAACTAACGGTAACAAAAAAACAAAACAAAACAAAAGAAAATCCCTTTGGGATAAGCCAATAAAATTCAGACAAATTGAAAAATTCACGGGTCATCTTCCCCACAGCAATATGAAAATGTTACTGCAACCAGAGCTTTTATCCCAAGGTCCAAAGAAAATCTCAACATATCAGAGTAACAGAGTAAATAAAACAATACGCTGAAAGTAAGCCTTTCTTACAGAAATAGTCAATGGGCCACATAGTGAAGAAAAAATAATGCAACAGAAAATAAATTTCTGGCAGAGATCAGATATGTCAATCAAAAAATAGGTAGCATGGATAAAGTGACATTTGGGATTTGCTTTGAAGTAATACGGGAGGAGGGTACTAGCTGGGTATAAATGAGCCAAGAGTGGGCATGAGTTGATAGTCACAGAAGCTGAGTTATGAATGAGGGTTCTCGAAACTCTTCAAAACACAAATTTGGGTATTTTTAAACATTTCCATGATAAAAACTTAAAAATACACATAAATATCAAAGGACTCCTGGGCAGGGGATATAACAAACTCTTTGCCACGATTCCAACCAAAAAACAAAAAAAAAACAAAAAAACCTAACCAAAAAAACCACCTTGATTTATTCTCAAATACTACACACACTGGTAAAGCAGCACACAGCAGTGGGATTTATTCTCAGCTCTATTCCTCGTGCAGTCTTGCTGAGGGACTCCCAGACCACCTCCCAATCTGGAAGTTTCTACCAGTTAAAGGATATATGGATTTCCCCCGGAACCCTTTCTCAAGCACAAAGCAGTTAAGTGCTGGAGTTCCTCTGGCACGTCACTGAGAGGTACGTGAGAAGTCTAGCAGAGAGAAGAGGGGCTGCAATACAGCAAGTCTATAAGATAGAGACTCAGGAGTTCTGAAGAGACCTGCCACTGTAACGGGAGCCAGTAGAGCTTAAAGTGATTTGTTAAGAGGCTCCAGGAATAATAGGTCTGGAGACTTCAAGGAGGGTGTTTGCAAAACAAGATGGGAGGGAGAAGAGAGTCCTAAGGGTGCTGGGGAGGCAAGGGGCCCCCCGAGGGAGGCGGGACCAGGGAAAAAGGACCAAGGCAGAAAACTCTTCAGTTCAATTGTCAGAATGATGTGAGGTCCCAGGGCTACACAGCCTGGCTTTTCTCCTTTGTTAAATGCATGCTGCTGGTCAGACTCCAGGGAAAAATGGAAAGATGGGGTAAACAGGAGAGGGAGAAGGGGGGAAGGCAGTCCTGATTTTTAAATGAAAGTTCAGGCATGAAAAGAAATCTCAATTTTCCTCTCTCCATTCTATCCACAAATACGTCTCTCGTCATAGTTAAGCAAGGGAGAATGCTTGTAACTAGGACATGACACTCATTTCGTACTTCGACCACCAGTAAATTCAAGATTCCGAGAGTCCTTTCGGTGAAGAAGCTATTTGTGATCTTTAAAAATACTTTCAAAGTAAGCTGTTTTCAGTATAATATTCTTTAATGGCTTGGGAAACCACATTTTGGTATAAAGATATAGCTTTGCACCAGTACAAATGTTATCAACACTCTCCAAAGCAGTCATGGAGAGCACGGTGATTTTAAAAGGCTGACTTCAAGAGAGAAACACAAATTTCAAAGGTATGGTCAAGAAAGCTGACTAAGAAAGAAAAGGGGGAAAGACAAGGTTACCTCCACATTGAATGTAACATTACACTAAATACCATTTCCCTTTGTCAACGCAATGATGCATCTACTTGATTTTCTTTTCTAAAGATACAGACTTTGAGCTCCCCCAGAACGGAGGGTTGGCAGGAAACCATCCCAGTTTTCTACGGGATGATCCTCTTGGGCACCACAAGAACATTGTTTGAGAGGTAAATGGCTGATCTGAGACCTGTAAGCTGCAGCCACAGAGAACAGCCAACAGCGCCACTGTGGCAAGAACCTGGAAGACCACAGGGTTGAATGGTCAAAGGCAGGGTGACTGTCACCAGCCAACAAACATGCATCCTTTAAGGGAAGACTCAGCTAGAGGCTTCACACTACCATTCCACCTAGGACTGGAGTGGCTCAGAGTTTCCGCTCCTCGGGGTTTTGAGGGTCTCATCAGCAAGACCCAGGTCAGCTGGCACTCAAGGAAGCAGGAAGTAGAGAAAGGAGCATATGCCGTCCGGCAACACGTGGACTCCAGACACAGGAACTTCACATTTATGCAGCCTGAATGCCAACTGAAGTTACAAAGGGATCTCACATTACCATTTTGCCTCTCCTTGCACAGACAAACCCTAGCAGTTACCATAGCAACCGATGCATCAAATGGTACCTTCTCCCCCATAAGAGAATATCGTGAAATATGTTCATTATGGAAAACACACACACACACACACGCTCCACCCTACAAAGTTTTAATTTTTTTCCCTCTTAATTATAAGGTTTTTGGCACACATGCACCTCACCTTCACTTCACAAAAAATAAATTTTAAGGCAAGGGGAAAAAAGAGAACATGAGGGATTCGCTTTTTTTTTTTTTTTTTTTTTTAAAAACACACACACACACACACACACAAACCAAGATGACATTCATTCCCTTTCTGAAAGAATAAAGACTGAAAATTTTAGGTAAAAAAAAGGGACAGAAAGAGAAAATGCATAAGCATTATTAAAAGTGATGCAAATCCCTAGTGTGAAAACTTAGGTTCAAGGAAAATTCTGTTTTTCTGAGCTCGTGGTTTAATTTAGGAAAAATTAAAATCTGCAGAGAAAAGCCTTCCTAATCATCTTGATATAAATTACTCAACAGCACTAAGCTGTTCACGGCGTACTGGGCTGAGAAAGCTGATGGCAGAGGAGGGAAAAAAAAGTCACTTCCCAAAAAACATCACTTCTCCAGCTCTCATATTTGGCCATGCAGCCTTTTCTTCGAGAAGAATACTAGTTTTTCCCCAGCAGTTTACACCTACAGCATGCAAACAAATATCAGATGTTTGTTTCTGGTAAAAAAAAATTCTACATCCCACACACATGATTACCTAAGACTGAGAAAAGACAAAGGCAAAAAGTTTCATTTGTAGTTAAGTGTCAGGTGAAAATGGTGAAAAAGGCAGGTCAGTGATGTGGAGTCAAGAAACCAAGCTCCCGCCTTGCAAGTCAGTTCAAACGAGGTTCATTCTGTCAATTAAGCTCGTGGCTAATGAACTGTGTGGGAATATAGCCCAGTGTTGAACACAGCACTAAGAGTTAAAATCGCAAAGGAGAGGAAAAGTGACCTTTGGGCTCCCAGGTTCCAGCCGCTTAAAAATCAGGTGCTTCAGGAAAGATTACCCTCTCACATGAGCAGTGAGCCTCTCACATCTTAGTCAGCACTAAGGCAGCGCCTTGATTTAAAAATACCTTCCTTTTCCTACTCCGGTTGTCTGTCAAATCACTGCTGTGTCTCAGTCTGCAAGGCGACCATGATCGTTAATATCCCTTCTCAGAGTCCAGCCACTGTGCTAAGTGCTTCAAGGGCACAGCTCTGGAGAACGGTCATAAGGGATGGAGACTATTACCCGCATTCTGCAGCAGGAGGAACTGAGGTTAAATAATGTGCCCCAAATCACACAGTGAGGGCCTGGCAGAGGCAGGCTTGAACCAGTTTCTAATTCCAAAGCTCAAGCACTGGGGCAAATCAAACTTAGGGCACGAGAGACAACTATGTGCCTTTACCAGCTACTTCTAAGACCCAGGACAATTCCTGAAGGACAGGCAAGGATGGAAAAAGCAGGAATGCAAGGTGCCCTTGATCAGTGAACGGCAGAGGACACTGGAAGCTGGCGGGGAAGGGCTGAATGCCAACTTCCTAGAAGAGCTTCTTTGGTCATAGTCTGAGAAAGCACAATCGCAAGAAACAGGAAAGGACTCGAGATGTGCTGGACTGCGCAGCGACTGAAAGCACGTGAGCAGAACAAAGGTGCCCCAGGCACCCACTCATCTCAGATGAACATTCTCCAGGACACTGGTGAACACAATTTCAGGGCAGTACTCGCCACGACTGCCCATTTCCTAACCCTATGACTTGTGAAATGGAGGGGAAGGCTGTCTCAGTAGGTCAATGTCAGCATTTATAGACATTTACTCGTTAACACATGTAAAAGTCTTAGCATAGTGATCAGCATGTGACAGGCACCCAGAAAACCAAGATAGCTGGTATTTTCCAGAAATGGGTAACATGCAATCAGTGGTCAGCATGCTAACGATATATGTAGCCTTCTAGGAAATGGTTTAGCAATGCATAATCAGCACCTTAAGAAAGAATCTACCCTTTGGCCTAGAAATTCCCCTTTTTTCAATCTACACACAGAAGTACACACTTGTTCATTTCCTCATCAAAGGAAAACATTACAAAGTACTCGTTAATTTGCGGAACTTTAGCCAGTTGTTAACTTTCAAAGACTATCAAAGAAAATGCTTAGATATATTAAAGGACAAAAGCAGGGAAGAAAAGTTATACACTTAGAAGAGCCCCAGTGACAACGAAAGTGTATCTGTGTGTGTTGCCACACACTCTCACGTGTGCAAAAAGGGGGGCAGAAGAAAACATTAAATCAATAGCAGCTTTTATAGCTAGGTAGTGTAATTATGAACACTTTTTCCATTATACTTTTTTTCTCTATTATACTTTACCCATGATGATCATCCGTTACTTACAGAAAAAAAAAAAAAAAATTGTTTTTAAGGCTACACTTAAGGAAAAAGCCACTCCAGGAGAAGAAGAGAGGATGTGAAAAGCTGACTTGGTCGTTATTCGGGGACCCGCTGGGTGTAGTGCGTGAACAGGTAGTTTATAGGTAGACTCACCAGTCAGTTTCATTTCTGTAAATGGCTGTGAATGGTCCTGAGCCAATTAATGCTATAACAATGACAACAACCACCACCACCATCCGTCTTTAAGTCACAGCCTGTGGCTGTGGACAGTGTTGTGGTCATTAGCTCCCAACACCCAGGACTACGTACCCTTTTATGGTCCTCCAGTTGCCTCAGGGGTGGACTCGGTTCAAGCTCCTGCTAAGCAGGCAGAAATTCCATTTAAGTACGTACAACACTAGGGAGACACTCCCATCTTCACGATCAGCCACAAATAAAATACATGGAGCATGCGTACATAGCGAAGACTGACACAGAAGGAACACAGGCCTGTGCGTGGCTTTCCCCAGACAGATACCAATGCTCCATTACTTCGGATACCGCTTAACAACGCGCCCATCCCAGACCCTCAGGCACTGTTTAAAACGAACAAGCACATGACTAATAGTTTTGGCCAATATTATTTTTTGCACAGATTATGAAAAGGAACTTCAATGTTAGGTACATTTACATGAACCCAAAAGGGGTCATAATGCAAGACTCAACCGGGCAGGTCCTTATGTGACTCACACATGCATTACTGCACAGCACATGCGTGTGGACATCAATGCATACACTTCCAAGCAGACACATACATGAGACCTCAGCACTCCCCAGGCCACCAGCACACGGCATTCTAATCAAGGCTACTGATGCTGAAGAGCTCTGATTAGAATATTAGAGAATGATCATTACAAAGCATCCCCACTGGAACTCAGCTATTTGATAATCTGTTTCATTTCTAAGATCTCCTTTCAGATAAACTACACTTCATTTTAGCTTTGACTCCTGTGATTCTATAACTGTTTCTGAAAGTAAATTTTGATCCTTGGAAATATGCCTCCCCAAAAAGCTTCTCTGTAACTTTAGATGTCTTAATTAATTCTAGTCCCTCATTTAGCAAGCTGAGTTACCGACAGGAAGAACAGAAACAGTGCACTGTGAAACTACAACTTTATCAGCAGCTTCACCAAAACTATACATGAATATCCAGAACTTCAAATTCACTTCATCTTTGCGCAGAACCCAGAGTTCTATTTTGTGTAACAGCAGAAATTCCTGGACGTTCCAGCATTTCTCAACTGAACATTTCAAGACAGAGAGGAACAGCTTTGTGTGAAAACCTTTGGAGAGTCACGTGCCCTCCCTCACCTGCAGGACCCTGGGGTTTAAGCTCCAGCAACTAAGAAGTTTCTTTCTACACCAAGAGCCACCAGATTACAGCAATGATCAGGTCCCAGCCAGACAAGAGACTGCCCTCCTGCACCTACCAGCGGGACAGACACTTTCCCAGAACAACTCACACACTCAACCAGGAACACTGACAAGCACCCGTATCTGCCGGCGCTGCAAATACAGGTGAGCGGCACACACCTCGGTGGAGTTCTCAGAAGCCGGAGCTTGGGGCAGCTAGTTGGGAGTAAAATGAAGCATGTTAGTTACAGCACGTGCATCTCACGGGCCGCGAAAAGTGCAGAGACCAACACTCAAGGACGAAACATGTAGGGTAAAGATCAATGAGGAGGTGATAGAGCCGCCACACCCACTGAAAGGGGCTTCAGCCACTGAGGGCAGGAGACACCCTCCCTTTTGAACTGAACTGAATGTGCTTGTGTTGGGAGAGACAACTGGCCAGAGATGGGGAAACGGATTTAAATTAAGGAAAGAAAAAAAGTCTACCACTGATCAAGAAGGAAGTATGCCTTAAAAAAAAAAAAAAAAAAAAGATGTCAAAGGAAGAACTACTGCACATCTTTGTTTTGTTCGTCCACAGAGAGGACAAGTGATACAGCATATCCCCACGGAGGCTCAGGCAGGGGAGAAGTGTGTGCGTAATGACAACAGGGGCCTCAGGTGCAGCCCCCTCCCCGGAGGCCCTTGCAAAGTCTGTACCGCCACTCGCCCGTAACGAGCTTCTTCCGCGGGCAGGTGCATCCTCCTGGGTCTCTCCTTTCCCCACAGCCCGGCCCTGAATCAGAGGGTAAGACCCGAGGCTCTAGCTTAGGGACTGAAGAAGCCTCTCTCCTCCAGCAGCTCTGGGAGGAGACAGGAAGGCTCCCTGGCTGCAGGGTTACTTGGCTGGTCACTCGCCCCTCCACGTACTTCCCTCAGGGCTCCGGGGCCTGGGGTGCCCGGCGCCACCCCCCGCCATTCCATGTAGACACCCCACTCCTCTGACTGCCCCTCAACTTCACTACACCCAACCCACACCTGAGAGACAAGATGATGGCCCCAAGGAAAATGAAAGGCAATTGCGAGGGTGCACATGGTGGCTAAAAAGTCCACAGTTCCACGTGGCGGCAGCACCACGAATCTGGTCCCCCGGAGGGCACATGCTTGGAGGAGGGACTGACCTCAGATGTAACCACCAGACCCCACCCTGAGCTGCCCCGGACCAAAGTCACGCACCGGGCACGGCTGGCTGCTTCAAGGTGCGGTCTGGGGCCATGGAACGAAGCCAAGGCTCACGCTGCAACTGAGTGACCTGGGCCTCCTCTGGCGGGGCTCCAGCGACACAGCACACCTCTCGGGAGGCCAAAGCGTGGCTGGCAGGTGTGAGCCAGCGCAGGTGCTGAAAGCACGCGGTGGGGAGGCTGGAAGCTGTGAAATCTGGCGGGGTCTCAACCCAGCTCAACGCTTGATACCCCTTTTCATGGTTTGAGCCCCAAGATAGAAAAAAATGCTCTTCATATACGACTGTTATTATGTAACCTAATGATTTCTTTTTTTTTTCTTTTTTTTTTTCTGTTTGCCAACAGGTAAAATGAAGTGAAGATACAGGGGCTCTCTTTAAGTACAAAGATGAAACTAATTTAAGAAGGGCAAGAAGGCACAGGTGGGGGGTTGCTCACTCGACTCCGGGCAGAAGAGCTTTCAGACCTGAGTGCAGCTCCTCAGGGAGAAAATTTCCCTCCCGCGTGCTTCGCTTCCTGTTGGGGGTCGGGAAGCACAGAGTGGTAGCAAGGACCTCAGTGTGGCGAAGAAAATAAAACCAGAGCTCAGGCGTATGTGTTTTCCAGATAATATAAATAATATCACGATCCAAGAACGCACTTTAACTCTATCCTTACATCCTGTATGCTTTAGGCTACAGAATTAAAACTGTGCAAACACTCGCGCCGTCGTCTGCTCTTAGTGCAAAAAGGACACATAAGAACAAGTAGAACGAAAGCAACTTCCCATGCATTTTAGAGCAGTCGGAGACACAGATGGGAAGAAGTACTTTTACAATTTGCTTTGGCCACATTTCACCAACATATCCTTTATACTGATTCTGTATAATCAGAACAAAAGAATTATAGGCAGGGGGCTTCCCTGGTGGCGCGGTGGTTGAGAATCTGCCTGCCGATGCAGGGGACGCGGGTTTGTGCCCCGGTCTGGGAAGATCCCACATGCCGCGGAGCGGCTGGGCCCCGTGAGCCATGGCCGCTGAGCCTGCGCGTCCGGAGCCTGTGCTCCGCAACGGGAGGGGCCACAACAGTGAGAGGCCCGCGTACCGCAAAAAAAAAAAAAAAAAAAAAAAAAGAATTATAGGCAGGGATGGACTGTAGGAACCTACAGAGCTATCCCCTTACTCCCTTGCCCATCAAAATAAAAGTTAAAGAAAAAGAAGACGACGGAATGGAAGGAAGTAGAGTGTCTTTTTAAAATTCTCTTGTCTGAGATCTCTTTGTCCAAAGAAGCATCTAGAATTCTTTCGGAACGTTCATGGGTAGTATATAGCTATTTCTTATGCACTCAGAGATCAGTCGTTTCTGCTATGTTTTATGATTGTACTGATGACACTCTATTGCCTCCCTCAACTGCTGTCATGTTAGTTTTCGTTTAATTTTTAAATCAAAAATTACAGTTAATGACCTTTTCCCCTAGAACATTACAGAAAGACTTTTGAGACAACAGAAAATTTTTTGCTGCTTCAGGAATCACTATTTAAACAGAAGAACAATTTTTTTAACACTATCCATTCAGGAAACGGAATGGAAAAAGTGACAGCAGTGGACAGGTATTACGCGACCAGGGCTCATGCAGGCACTGGCGCTCTGTGTGACCCTCAGGCAGACACTGAACCTCTCTGGGCTTCCACTTCCTGACCTGTAGTTCAAGGAGACTGGAGCTTATTATTTAGGATCCCTTTCCAGCTAAAACATTAAGTAATGCTTGGTATATTTTCAGTAAACTTCATTTCGTAATCTCTAACAGGCAAGTTCTCTAAATAATACAAACACGATAGGACATAAAACGATTTCAGGCATGGAAAAGGCCAAAGCAAGCCTGTCGTATAATCTGGTAAAATAACCAATGGCCTTTACCAGAACTTCTTCCTATGAGGATTTCACCTGTATTTCCGGGAGGACAGGCTCTTTTATGGCAGTAAGCCACACTTTTGAAAAAGATAAAACATATTAATAAGCTATATATGTTCAAATCAGCTAACAGCTACATAACTACAATATATATTATCCAAAGCCAAAGATAATTTTGGTAAATGAATGAACTGATTTTCTCAACATATTTTTATTATCAAAGTAAATTTTTTTAATTATTATTATTTTTTTTACATGAAAGGTAATTCTCCGTGACCACATCGTAAGGGAGACTAATCTGAGAAAATGAGTATTTCTGCATTTCCCAGGTCTTGTCTTCCACCACCTCATCCCAGGATCGGTCACTATAATCAGAGGCTTACACCTCCGGTCAAGGTGAAGTCTCCCCAAATGAACAGGTGACTGGCAGTGATCCGACGCTGCCTGGTTTTGAACTTGGAAACCAACTATTGCCCTCTGTTGCCTCTGCATATTTCTTCTTGGATCTTATGTCTTCTCAGTGCTTTTAGACCAGGTCAGCAAAATCAAACTTCACAGGAAAAAGATTTCAAATGACTGGCTTTGAAACAGAAATTCAAAATGAACCTCAAGGCACAGAATCCCAAGCGTCCTTCCCAGATGAGGCTACGAATCAGGTCATCGTAACTACGGCACTTGAGTGGTAACTAGATTCGCGCAGATAAGACGCTGAAACACTCACTTTCTATACATAATGTACCCAACATTTTATCCTGGGATGGATTTCTACTACAAGTGAAGGAAATTATACTTTGCCATTCTTAAAAAAACCCCACAGACTTCTGAGCGTTCCTATTTGTGGTGTGTGTACAACGGCACATCCTCACATACATACATACTGTATATACACACATATACACATCCGTTTCGCGTGTGCCTATTACAGGCCAACGAAGAGCACAGCCACTTAAAACACCCTGTTTCCTGCTGCCATCAACATGACTCCTTCTCCCCTGGGCTTCTAGAATTTTCCTTTGAAATAAGATGTCTCCTTCCATGGACCACCTCTAGTAGAGGTTGAATACAGTTCAAGAAATGAGACTGTACTATAGATCTAATTATCAGCACAGCAAAGAGAATTTACCATCTCCAATCCCCTGAATCAGCCTTCAGTTCCTTTCACCCACTCCATCTCAGAGGAGGGAAAAAGTAAACAAACAGTGAATGGCCTCGCAAATATGTTTGCTGGGTCCTGGCCTCCACGAGCCTTTGAAAACCCACATTAAGAGAACTGAATGCTTGAAAGAAAATTGAGCTAAAATAGAAGTTACCTAACATTTTAGCAGGGCAGTTTTAAATCTTCACATTTGCTAACACAATGCCGTTTACTAACGGCATTTGTTCTTAGAAACAAAGTAAGAAATAAACATTATCTAGTTCCAACGATGAAGTTTCACCTGTATCTTACAGAACAAGTTCATCGGAACGCAAAAGTAAAATTCATTTTTAAAAACCACATTCTGACTTGACTGAATTATACAACTTCTGTCATTATGGAATCATCTCAGCATTTAAAAAAGAAGAAAAAAAGAGAAAGAAAAAAAACGTCCCCAGATTCTGCAATAGCTTCTGTATGCTCCGACTTGAGCTCACTTGCTCTATGGCTGCCAGTGTCTAACAGTAAACAGCCCCGCTGCATTTATTGGCAATTACTGCTGAAGGTCACACATCAGCAGTGAGCCTAAATTCCAGGAAAAAAAGAAGCTCTTATGTAACTGCCGCCTGAATGCTGGCAGGTGCCCAACCCAGCAGTTCACAGCAATGTAAAAAGTAGGACACCTCCACGCTGGGTTGGATGTCACGAGAACGCCCCCTGAAGGTGAAATTGAATAATTCTTGGGTTTCTCTTCTCTGTTTTCTCCCCCCCTGAATTTTACTGGCAGTGGCCTCCTTTGCTTGCAGAAGCAGTTCTCGGTGGCACAAGCTGAGGACTCAATATATAGGCAGATACAGGCAGGCTGCTGCCACCCTAGCAATTGGTAACACCAATCCCACTTGCTTTTTTCTTGCAATGCCAGGAGCTGAAGTTGCCAGCTGCCACCAGTGGCTCTGGAGAGGTCAGGGTTCCAAGCAACAGTGATTAAATGGGGATCATATCTCAAATAGGAAGAAATGCAGCATGTCCACTGAGCTAAAGCACACACTTTCTAAACACGCCCTCCTTTCCAAAGACGCACACGTGAGAATGAGGTAGGTTACTGCTCTGCCCACCGCCTCGGCCTGAAGTTTGAGTGCTGCATCAAAATCATCCCTTTGTTTAGTCCAGAAATTTACAGTTTAGAAAAGTGACGAACATGTTCACCTGCCAGTGGTCCTCACGGTGTGACCTGACCTCCGAAGCTGTTACCTGACCTCCCTGCTCAGGTACAAGTCCCTAAATTACATGGTCTCACGACCCCAAGTACTTCACCTTCCTGTATTTCTCATGGTTGATGGCTGTCATTTAACATTAATTTGGATTATTGTCTGTCACCTCCACAGAACCGTAAACTCCAGAAGGGCAGACAACTGTGCCTATTTGGACCCAACTCCCCCTAGTCAACGCGCCTGGGATGGAACAGGCACTCAGGTATTAGTCATGTGAACGAATGTCTCAAGCAGCAATCAGTGTCTGTTTAAAGCCAAGAATGGGTAGATGAGGGGCACTTTCTGGGCTGATAGAAACAGTCCCCATCTTGATTTGTGTGTGTCTATAGGTATCAATTCGTCGAGATACAAACTTAAGAATAAGCTGAATGGACACTAAAGGAAGCAGCTCCCTACACTTCTCCCCTCATCTGTACTCTCCCTGCCCCCTAAGGAAAAGGTAAAATCAGGGGGTAAGGATGGAGACCCTGCCTATTTGCAAAAACTGATAATAATAATAAAGAAAAGAAAGAAAACCCTCCTTTTCCTGGTTTCAAATGAAATTTTACTCCAGAAGACAGCTGGGAAGGCTCCCACCATGTACTTTTCTTGCAGGGACTCTGATTCTGTCCTCACTTCACCCTCTTTTCTCAGAGCACAGAGACTCGGACGACGCTGTGCTTTTTTTTCCAAGCCGTTCACTGCACATCTCCTCTCTCACGATGCTCAACAGGACTTTATCACTGAAGAGTGGTGGTCCTTCCCCAATCTAGGGACCATGCCTCTCCAGATATGCCGTACCCTGCTCAGGGGGCTATTCCCCAGCACGTGTCAAGGTTGAAGGGCTGGTTTGCAATTTAGGTGGGAGGCCTTGCCCATACCACGGGCCAGCGTGGAACTCTCATTAAGTTTCTTAATGGAGTTTCTGCAGAACTCCAGCTGTGGGCTGCTGGTTTTCACCCACACACATAGACAAAAGGCTTGGTGGGAGAGAAACCTCAGGAGCTGTGGTTGTTTCCAGAACAGACATGGATAATAAAGGCCAATCAGGCACCTCTGCTTAGAGGGCCAGATCCGACAGCCTGAGGACCTGAGGACAGTGTTGGTGCTCCAGGGCTCTGAGGGTTGCCAGGGATAACAACGGAGAGGGGATCCACAGTTGCTTCCTCAGGGAATTTTCAAAGAATCCAAGTGGCTGCCAGAACATTCTTCTTTTATAAACAGACAGTATTCTATTTCCTAGTGTATAATTATAAACACACCTGCTCCAACTGTGGAATCTTTCCGTAAGTGAGCAATAAACTCCCAGCCAGGAGACCCAAGTTCTATCTTGAGCAAGCAAACACATCAAATGATTACTATGCTGCAAAACAGTATATTAATAACACTGCAGACTCCGATTAGGGAAGGTTTTCCTTTCCTGGCTTAATTTGCCTTGAAGCAAATAGAAGCTCAACCTCAATATTTCAGAGGAAAAATTCAAATTAGAGAGGCATTTACAACTCTAGGGAGAAACAAGAGTGTCGAAGGGTGCCAACATGAAAATTCAGCATTAGACGTTTTGCTGGCATACAAATAACCCGGAAGAGAGAAGACCAAACAGGAAGTAGCAAAAAGCACTGTAGTTAAAGTAGTTAAACCCCTGGTACAACCTTTTGCTTTTCTCACCCTCTATTCATCCCAAAGAAGCACAGCCTCCTCACCTGTTCATGCTGACCGATTTAAGGGAAAGTCTGCACTTACAGAATCTACCATGGCTGAACAGTAAGCGCTCCAGGCCAGCAGCTGAGCAAGCAGTACTAGTTCTGCTTTAGCCTCTATCTAGCGGTGTGAGCTAACACCACTCACTTAACTTCTCTGAGCTCCATTTCTGAGGGAACTGGACCAAATTCATAACCACACGTGTCGCTTTCAGTTTTAAGTCTGTGATTCAAACTCTCCTTAGGGTACACCTGAACCATCTCTTAGTATTTCTGAAATTATCGTGGTAGATATTAGAGCAGGCCTCATATTCTATTTGGTAGCTCTACCCTACCAAAATAAGGTATTAATCGTTCTACCAAAAGAATGAACAGATACCTAAAGAAGTAGACCAGAAAATTAATTTGTGTGTGTGTGTGTGTGTGTGTGTGTGTGTGTGTGTGGTACGCGGGCCTCTCACTGCTGTGGCCTCTCCCGTTGCGGAGCACAGGCTCCGGATGCGCAGGCTCAGAGGCCATGGCTCACGGGCCCAGCCGCTCTGC
>RJWK010036544.1:0-21666 GCA_004363435.1 Platanista minor | reverse complement strand
ATCCTTTTAATGTGCTGTTGGATTCTGTTTGCTAGTATTTTGTTGAGGATTTTTGCATCTATGTTCATCAGTGATATTGGCCTGTAGTTTTCTTTCTTTGTGACATCCTTGTCTGGTTTTGGTATCAGGGTGATGGTGGCCGCGTAGAATGAATTTGGGAGTGTTCCTCCCTCTGCTATATTTTGGAAGAGTTTGAGAAGGATAGGTGTTAACTCTTCTCTAAATGTTTGATAGAATTCGCCTGTGAAGCCATCTGGTCCTGGGCTTCTGTTGGTTGGAAGATTTTTAATCACAGTTTCAATATTAGTGCTTGTGATTGGTCTGTTCATATTTTTTATTTCTTCCTGATTCAGTCTTGGCAGGTTGTGCATTTCTAAGAATTTGTCCATGTATCATTTAAACCTTGCGTTTCCTTATTTATTTTCATTTTGGATGATCTGTCCATTGGTGAAAATGGGGTGTTAAAGTCCCCTACTGTGAATGTGTTACTGTCAATTTCCCATTTTATGGCTGTTAGTATTTGTCTTATGTATTGAGGTGCTCCTGTGTTGGGTGCATATATATTTACAGTTGTTATATTTTCTTCTTGGATCGATCCCTTGATCATTATGTAGCGTCCTTCTTTGTCTCTTCTAATAGTCTTTTTTTTAAAGTCTGTTGTGTCTGATATGAGAATTGCTACTCCAGGTTTCTTTTGGTTTCCCTTTGCATGGAATATCTTTTTCCATCCATCCCCTTACTTTTAGTCTGTATGTGTCTCTAGGTCTGAAGTGGGTCTCTTGTAGACAGCATTTATATGGGTCTTGTTTTTGTATCTATTCAGCCAGTCTGTGTCTTTTGGTGGGAGCATTTAATCCATTTACATTTAAGGTAATTATCGATATGTATGTTCCTATTCCCATTTTCTTAATTGTTTTGTGTTTGTTATTGTAGGTCTTTTCCTTCTCTTGTGTTTCTTGCCTAGAGAAGTTCCTTTAGCATTTGTTGTAAAGCTGGTTTGGTGGTGCTGAACTCTCTCAACTTTTGCTTGTCTGTAAAGGTTTTATTTTCTCCATCAAATCTGAATGAGATCCTTGCTGGGTAGAGTAATCTTGGTTGCAGGTTTTTCTCCTTCATCACTTTAAATGTGTCCTGCCAGTCCCTTCTGGCTTGAAGAGTTTCTGCTGAAAGATCAGCTGTTAACCTTATGGGGATTCCCTTGTGTGTTACTTGATGGGACTCTCTGTGCTTCCTGGACTCGATTAACTGTTTCCTTTCCCATATTAGGGAAGTTTTCAACTAGAATCTCTTCAAATATTTTCTCAGTCCCTTTCTTTTTCTCTTCTTCTTCTGGAACCTCTATAATTGGAATGTTGGTGCATTTAATGTTGTCCCAGAGGTCTCTGAGACTGTCCTCAGTTCTTTTCATTCTTCTTTCTTTATTCTGCTTTGCAGTAGTTATTTCCACTATTTTATCTTCCAGGTCACTTATCCCTTCTTCTCCCTCAGTTATTCTGCTGTTGATCTCTTCTAGAGTATTTTTAATTTCATTTATTGTGTTGTTCATCATTGCTTGCTTCATCTTTAGGTCTTCTAGGTCCTTGTTAATTCTGTTTCCAAGATTTCGGATCATCTTTACTATCATTATTCTGAATTCTTTTTCCGGTAGACTGCCTATTTCCTCTTCATTTGTTAGGTGTGGTGGGTTTTCATCTTGCTCCTTCATCTGCTTTGTGTTTTTCTGTCTTCTCATTTTGCTTATCTTACTGTGTTTGGGGTCTCCTTTTGGCAGGCTGCCGGTTCGTAGTTCCCGTTGTTTTTGGTGTCTGTCCCCAGTGGCCTACGTGGGTTCAGTGGGTTGTTTAGGCTTCCTGGTGGAGGGGACTAGTGCCTGTGTTCTGGTGGATGAGGCTGGATCTTGTCTTTCTGGTGGGCAGGTCCATGTCTGGTGGTGTGTTTTGGGGTGTCTGTGGACTTATTATGATTTTAGGAAGCCTATCTGCTAATGGTTGGGGTTGTGTTCCTGTCTTGCTAGTTGTTTGGCATAGGATGTCCAGCACTGTAGCTTGCAGTCGTTGAGTGAAGCCTGGTGCTGGTGTTGAGATGGAGATCTCGGGGAGATTTTCACCGTTTGATATTATGTGGAGCTGGGAGGTCTCTTCTGGACCAGTGTCCTCAGTTTGGCTCTCCCACCTCAGAGGCACAGCACTGACTCCTGGCTGCAGGTACAGTACTCTTTCAATTAATGATATACTTCTTACATGAATTTAATGGCTTCATATTATTAGGTGTATGTATATTGCATACTATCATGGAGAAATAAAGTTAAGAGCAAAAGCTTCAGCTTTGATGTAACGTCTGAATGCTGTCAGACCACACGTAATTCTAGGAAGGAATGATTGAGTAAATGATTCAAGTTTACTTTTCATATTCTGACATTCTCCAAAATTTTATTTGGAAAAATTGGTGGAGGTGATATTTTAAAATCTATTGAGTTGTAGTATAGTGTATTGCATATGCACTATAGTTTAATTTTCCCTGTTTTTCATTGGTGATGAGCCTGCTCCTATATAACTGTCTCTTATTTTGTAGGATAAATTCCTAAAGTTCGAGAAGGAGTCTGCACATGTTTTTAAATGTTTTAGTAGGTATTGCTAAGTTGCTATCTAAAAACTTGTGTATGAATTTATATTCTAGCTTTGCATGAGAGTACCTGTCTGGATTGTTTTTAAGAAAATAAAATTGGTCAAGATTAATCTTTGTAAAAATGAAAGATTAGTAAGGTAGTAGCTGTGTGATATTATTTTATGTTGCTGTGCTTCCTATCTTCATGCATATAAAATGAGGGTTATGCTACCTGTCTTTTTAGGGTTGCTCTGAAGATTGTCTCAATATATGCCAGATGCTTAAAATAGTATACACTAAGCATTCTGTGTATCTCAGCTGTTGTGCAAGTATTTAAAAACAGATCTGGTATTGCCCATCAAAATGAACTTAACTTAGTATTTATTACATGTATATTTTTAGTCATATTGTGGAATAGGGAACAATTATTGATTAAATGGAAATTTTCATACTTTAAACAAGTTGGAGGGAAGAATATTTCTTTAAGTAAATTTCTTTTAAATTAATTCTAGAATGTTTCCATGTTTTAGTATGATTTATAGAGATTAAGAGAATACTAAGTTGGTTGGAAGGCTTTCTTTAAATTGCATCCTCACTTGGTGTTAATAAGGAAGTGTCATTCAAAAATCATTTTATGAAAGAGTAAAGTTTGTTTTTATATTTACTAGCATTGCTTATTAAAAGAGGTGAGCTTCAGACCAAAAGTTGCAACTTTGATGTAACATCTGAATGTCAGACCACTTAAAATTCTAGGAAGAAATAATTGAGTGAATTAATTTGCTTTTCATATACTGGATTTCTCTAAAACTCTGTTCAGAAAAATTAGTGGAGGTAATTTTTAAAAAATACATTGAAATTAATTTAAAATGTAGTTGAAGAGAACCAGAGTCAGACAATAGTTAAAGTAGTAAAATTAGATTTTATTCAGGAACTCTTGTAATAGGGGCAGAAAAGACCTGAGTGTAGAGATTGGCTTAATTCTGAATACAACAAGGAGAAATGGGGATTTTATAGCCACAAATCAAGGTAGGAACGGGGGGAAGCACTTCAGTAGATGGAAATTTAATAAGAGGAAACATGTGGGGTTGGGGAGGTTCTGGTTAACTGGACATTAACAGGACTCTTGCTGAAGACAGGCCAGGCTGATTAGATATCACCTGGGAGATGGTGGGGAATGAGGAACTGATCAGATGTCAGTGTGAACAGATATTGAAGATGGGGAATTCTCTCTAAACTGACCTAGGATTCTTGCTGAAACTCAGAACTGTAGGTCTGACGAGGACAGAGGGCCCAGGTGAGACAAGGATTCAGAGCAACCTTACTAAAATTTGGTTCCGGAGAGAGTGTTTGTCAATATAAACAAAAATACAATTGTATTACTTTTAAATTTGTTTTTTTCCCTTCCTTGGCAGTTTGTATATAGGTATGTCCCATTTTTTGTTTTTCATTTTTTCTTTTTTGTAGTGGGTTTATTTTAAGCTACATATAAGTGGAATAATAGGATTTACAAGTCAAATTCATTAGAAAATAATTTTTAAATTTGTGTTAAATCACAGAGTTGCCTTCTAAAAAGATTATTTATTTAGCTGCATTGGGTCTTTGTTGCAGTGCGCAGGCTTATTGTGGTGGCTTCTCTTGTTGTGAAGCACGGGCTGTAGGCGCATGGGTTTCAGTAGTTGTGGCTCGTGGGCTCTAGAGCGCAGGCTCAGTAGTTGTGGTGCACAGGCTTAGTTGCTCCTCGGCATATGGGATCTTCCCGGACCAGGGATAGGACCCATGTCCCCTACATTGGCAGCTGGATTCTTAACCACTGAGCCACTAGGGGAGTCCCACATAGTTGCCTTTTAAGCAGTGAATAAATAAAGCTTGCCCTTACCTGTATGATAAAATTTTGATTCCTTCTCATGGTTCACAAAACCTTTAGTAGTCTATTCCGTCCTTGCTGTTGACACTGCTTACACTATTTTTATTGCTTATCACTCCTAGAAATGCTTTAATATTACTGCTTTACCAAATAACTTCAGTGTCTTAAATGAACCATGTTCTTTCACCATCCATTCTTACACATACCTTCTTAAATTCCTTCTGCATGGCATCTCCCCTTGCTCTTAATCCTTTTGTTTCCTCCATATGAGTAATCATTAATGAAGACCAAACTTAAATGTCAGCATCTTCTTGGTACTTCCATTTATTTCTAAGTACAATTAAGTAATTTCTGTATATTGCCAGTAGTATCTTGTATATATCTCTAAATTACGCTTTGAATTACTTGAAAAAGTCTTTAAAACATTCCCAAAGGGCACACAAAAGACATGAACAAATGGAAAATCATATTTCCTAGAATAGGAAGACTCAACATCATAAAGTTATAATAACTTAACATTTCTTTAGGTTATTTTATAAAGTTAATGAAATCCCAAGAAAATACTAATGAATCATTTTTCTTTTGGTGGAGAAAAAACAGAGTAAGATAATTATTAAGGAAATGTAAGACAAAATAAACAAGTAAAGATATCCAGGAAGACTCTGTAAAGAACAGTGAGGGGGACTATACTGAATACTAAAATACATTACCAAATGTCAATAATTTAAAAAATGTAGTATTGACACATGAAGAGATAGGCTGACCAGGGGAGTAGAAGAGAAAGTCCAGAAATATACAAAGTTCCATATAAGACTTTAGTATATTATAAAGGAAAAACTTGAAGTCGTCCATAAATATTGTTGGGATAATAGAGGATTCATCTACGGGGAAAAAAAAGTTGGAGTATGAAGAAATTTAACATGGATCAATTAAATGGGCTGTGATGGGGGTGGAGGGAGAAAAAAAAGTACTTGAAGAAAACACAGATAATTCTTCTGTAACCTTGGAGTGTGTAAGAATTTTTGAAGTGTAATTTCGAATCTAGAACCATTAAAGAGAAAAAAAAAAGACTAATTTTTTTACTGCATTAAAACATATAAAATCCTTTGTGACCAAAAACCAAACAATACCATAAGCAAAAGTCAAAAGGCAAATGACAAATTTCGGAAAACTGTTTAGGACCAGAGCAAAGATAACATTCCTAATATATAAAGTGCTCCTAGAAATAGATATGAAAAGACAAACTAATAGAAAAATGAATGAAAGACATGATCCAACAACCCATAGAAAACTACGTGAAAAGTACTTTAGGGGGCTTCCCTGGTGGCACAGTGGTTGAGAGTCCGCCTCTCAATGCAGGGGACACGGGTTCGTGCCCTGGTCCGGGAGGATCCCACGTGCCGTGGAGCGGCTAGGCCCGTGGGCCTTGACCTCTGGGCCTGCGTGTCCCGGGCCTGTGCTCCGCAGCGGGAGAGGCCACAGCGGTGAGAGGCCTGCGTGCTGCAAAAAAAAAAAAAAAAAAAGAACTTTAGATTTATGAAAAGACACTTCGTAAGGGACTGTAAATTAAAACTATCCTGGGATAGTTCACCAAGATATATTAAGTGACAAAAGAAAGTGTGGAACAGTGTGTATAGTGGATATTAGTGAGTTAAACAAGTGGGAAAGTGAGAATTTGTATTTGTATGTATATGCACAAAAATACTCTGGAAAGATACATAAGAAATTAATAACTGATTACCTGATTGTTGGGGAATTGTACAGACGAGGACCAGTGGTGGGAGGGAGACTTTTACACTATATACTATTTTATATTTAAATCATGTGAATTGTAGGACTTTCCTGGTGGTGCAGTGGTTTAGAATCCACCTGCCAATGCAGGGGACACGGGTTCAAGCCCTGGTCTGGGAAGATCCCACCTGCCGTGGAGCAACTAAGCCCGTGCGCCACAACTGCTGAGCCTGCAGCTCTAGAGCCTGTGAGCCACAATTACTGAGCCTGCGTGCCACAACTAGTGGGCCTGTGTGCCTAGAGCCTGTGCTCTGCAACAGGAGAAGCCACCACAAGGAGAAGTCCGCACACTGCATTGACGAAGAGTAGTCCCCGCTCACTGCAACTAGAGAAAGCCCATGCACAGCAACGAAGACCCAATGCAGCCATAAATAAATAAATAAATAAATGAAAAAAAAAAATCATGTGAATTGTAGAGGAGAAAAACTTTTCCTTGATTGTCTTAAGGTCCCTGGCAGGACATGAAAATTAAACTAACAGAGAGAGATTATTAGAAGAAAAGCATGTGAATTTATTTAATATGTTTTACATGAAATGGTAGTCTTCATAAGGAAGTGAAGACCCAAAGCAATGGTTAAGCCTGAGCGTTCTTATACTAGGTTTGATGAAGGGTGGAAAGTCGTGGAAAAGCGTGGAAGGACAAAGGGTATGAACTAAGAGTAGTAAACTGGGGGAAAATCATCAAGGCCTCTTTATTTGGATTCCTCTAGGCATACTTCTGTCTTTGAGATAAGGGTGCTCTTTTCCTCTGGGCTATAGGCACCTCTCACGTAAGAAGCTTCAGGGAGAAGGGGGAGATGAGAGAGTCCTTCTAGAACCTGGTGTTTCTATTATTTGCTTCGGGGAGGATGAAAAGGTCAGAGTCTTTTCTATACCTACTGTTTCTCAAATTCCTTCATCTTAAATAGTGTGCCAATGTGCCATATTTTTGGGTAGTGTGTTCTGAATGCAAAGTATACTACCTATTCAAAAAATGTTTTTGAGCTTATTACATGATGAGTGTATAGCGCTTATTACATATGTGACTTGTTTTCCTCATGGGATTGTTTCTCTTTGTCCTTTGTTATCGAATGTATAATGTTGTTTTCATAACTAATTCTTTTAGGCAGTTTTCTTAGGATAACCTAGGCTATATGCTTGATATCCCTTCAGTCAGGTTGTATTAGGGTAGCATTTAAGTGCTTCGGTTTGACCAGAACATTTAGATTTGTAACCAGGGTACTTTGCATAAAATAGATCAGTAAACATGTATAAGCTTATAAATATTCATAATTTGATTTTAACTGTTATATCTTTTATACCATTATTGTTGTAAGCTGTTGCAACAGAGTCTCTGTAAAAGATCTCCTGTTGTGTGGTGGTGATCATTGTGAGCTATGCTTATTGATATTCCATATGGGAAGATCCAGCTATTTTTATTTTTATTATTTTTTAATTTATTTGGTTGCACCGGGTCTTAGTTGTGGCAGGTGGGCTCCTTAGTTGTGGCATGTGAACTGTTAGTTGCAGCATGCATGCGGGATCTAGTTCTCTGACCAGGGATTGAACCTGGGCCCCCTGCATTGGGGGCGCAGAGTCCCATCCACTGCACCACGAGGGAAGTCCCTCAGCTATTTTCAAAGAAAAATGTGTCTTATTTATCAACTGTGAAAAACTTGGAAACCTAAGAATTAGACGTTAGCATATCATATACAGCTGGTATTTCCAAAGGAAAATAATATACAACGAAAGAGATATATTTGCTTCCAAAAAGAAAGCCAGTTGCTAAACATTGCTAACATTTAAAACAGTCTAAATTTTACAGGTTAAATTTTTTAATACATGGATTAATAATGTTAATCTCTTGATATATTGCATTCATCTTTTATCTCCTAATCAGTAAATTTGAATGTCAATTAAGTTGAAAGTAATGGCTGAAGAAATGTTTTAGTTATTAGCTCATGAGTATCTTTAGTAGTTTATAGAAGTACTTTCCAAACCTTACAAACAGCTATAGATTAGCTATCTAATGATTGTGGACATTAATAACTAGTCTTTTAGCTGAATAATTTAGAAGAGTATCTGGTAATTAATTAGGAATTATCAGTCACAAATACCTTTAGGAGAACGGTATCAAAAAAAATAAACAGTGATAATTACTCAGTTGCCATTTAGCTTTTTGACTATTGGAGTAAATTAAAAGGAGATTTAAAAATCAACTTTAAAAATGTAAAAGCATTTCTAATATTCATAATTACAAAGGAAAGAGTTGGTTTGCTTAGGAAAGACAAAGCACTATTCTGGTACAGATTTGACTGCAAATCTGTTTATCACAAAAGGAAATATATTCCTTGTGGCACATTAAGAATATACTTTATGAAACTGTACATTGCTTTGAATTGAAATATGTATTATAGAAACCATCTTCTTGTGCTTGAAAAATTAATGTTAAATACTATCTTTTAACCTGTCTTTTCCAATGGCCAGTTGAAAGTTTGTCTGCTGGTTATGAATGTAGTTAGAATTGAGAAAGAAATATATTACACAGACTTACATTTCACCTTTAGAATGAATGGTCTCTTATCAAATGGTTGAAAGACTAACTATGATGACAGTCATGGAAGTTGTAACTTGAGTGAATACTAGTAAGAGCATAATGGAAACAAATCTTTAAGAGAGAGTTTGTGATAGCAAAAATATGTATCTTCTGTTGGCCCTGAAGGGGACATGAAAATCCAAGAGGAATTCCTCAGATTGTTTATAAACCAGAAGGAAAGATCGGTTTTATATAATTGACTATATGCTATTGCTACAGTAAGGTATTATAAAACTTTTGTTTCTATGATACCACTACGTTAGTAACTTTAATAAAAGCAGTAACATAAAAGTGTGAATGGATTTTTTTAGCACTCTTATCATTTTACACATTTTTTTCAGTTAAGTTTGTATCCTATTACCTAATAATAAAAAAAAATATATAGTAGTATTTAGGCATAAGTTTTGGAAATGTCCATTAAATCCCTGTTGTACACCACTTTAGGATGATGATTAACATTCATCATAAAAATACATTGGGCAGGTATAATCATAGGATTTTGAAATTTTACTGTACTGTTTTAATATCCTGGATGAGTTTTATAGTGGCAGTAATGTAGGTTCTAACTCTTCAGTTTCAAGTCTGTTTTATTCATTCTTCAAAACAGTGCTCTTTAGTATAGGAGCATACTTGGTTTTGAAATGGATTGCAGTGTTTTTGCTGATAACTTTTTTTTGTGATAGTTGTATTAGTTGAACTAGGGAGGTGGCAGTCCCCCCTCACATAAGGAGTATCACTTGGTCTTGTCATAGGATGAAAACTTATCCTTACTCTACTAATTATCCAGTGTCTCAGTTTATTTGGATTTACTTTTAATTTCAATCACTAAAAGTTTTATTTTATTTTTTTGCATTCTGCCACTTCAAACTTTGTTGATTTTTACTTATGTGTTTTTCCAGACATTTGCAATGGTTCTGTCTGTTTCTGTCACTTGGTACTTTGTGATGTTGGCTCAGAATACACTTACTTTGTTAAAACATTTGTGATTCTTTTCACTTAAGGCCCCGTTTCATCTTTCATTATTATTATTATTATTACTTATAAATTTACTTATTTATTTTATTTTCGGCTGTGTTGGGTCTTCGTTGCTGCGCACGGGCTTTCTCTAGTTGCAGCGAGCGGGGGCTACTCTTTGTTGTGCTGCTTGGACTTCTCATTGTGGTGGCTTCTCTTGTTGTGTAGCCCAGGCTCTAGGGCGTGTGGGCTTCAGTAGCTGTGGCACGTGGGCTCAGTAGTTGTGGCGCATGGACTTAGTTGCTCTGCGGCACGTGGGATCTACCCGGACCAGGGCTCGAACCCATGTCGCCTGCATTAGCAGGCTGATTCTTAACCACTGCGCCACCAGGGAAGTCCTCATCTTTCATTATTTAAATGTAATTGATTCAGTCTTATTTCCACATGTCTGTGATCATCCAGGCTTATTCTGAGTAGTTTTTCGGATGTTCAGAGGTTACATCTTGGAGCCAAGCACATAGGCTTAAACTCTCACTGAGACAGGAGACAGGGCACCATCATTCTTGATGTTCATGTTTGAAAGAAATGTCTCCACTGCCCCCAGGAAAGATATCCTAGGGATGCTGAACTAGAAACAGGCTTATTATCTTTTTAAAAAGATTTACATACATCTCCAGTTACCAGAGAAAGTATTTCCAACTTCAGGTTTTCTAAAGGAAATGCTAAAGAGGAGAGAGGGAGTTTTCTTTCCCTTTTTGCACCAGGGAAAATTTAAAATATGAAATTTTCTAGGTTTGTATTTACCCTTGTACTACCCATTTTAGAGAGGAAAAATAGCAGCAGCAGAGAAGTCAAGTGACTAGTGTAGAATCACATAAGAGAAATGAAAAACGTGTTTAAGAGTTAGATGAGGAGCTCTCCCAGATAGTAGAACCAAAAGACAAAGGGATGAAAAATAGAGAAATGGTAAGAAAATTAGAGGACCAATCAGTGCAATCTCAAAAAATAGAAATCCCGGAAAGGGAGAACAGGGGAAAAAGAGGGGAAGAAGGTATAAACTATTCAAGAAAATTTCCCAGAACCAACGGATATTTGTTACTAGACTGGAAGGGCCCAGGGGGTATATTTAGCACAGTGGATCAGAATAGACCGGTGGCAAGAATCATTGTGGAATTTCAAAGCAGTAGGAACAAAGAGAAGACTTTATAAAATTTCATGAAAAAGAACAAAATAAGTCGTATGAAGGATTAGGAATCAGAAAGATCTCAGACTTCCCAACAGTAGGCACAGTAATAAGAAGGCAGTGAAGAAATACCTTTCATATCCTGAAGGTAAATGTTTTCCGACCTACAATTTTATCTGACTTTTAAGTATGAAGGTAGAATAAATTTACTTTTAGGTCTCAAAAATTTCAAGAAGACACTGGAGGATATACTGCACCAAAGGGAGAGAATAAAACAAAGAGGAAGGGGCTTCCCTGGTGGCGCAGTGGTTGAGAGTCCGCCTGCGGATGCAGGGGACGCGGGTTCATGCCCCCGCAACGGGAGAGGCCACACAGTGAGAGGCCACAACAGTGAGAGGCCCGCGTACCACAAAAAAACAAAAAAAACACAAAAATCAAAGAGGAAGATATGGGTTATAGGAAACAGGAGAAAGATGAAGGGGATCTCCAAGACTGTAGTGAAGGGAGGTCCCAGAATGGCAGCTATGTAGCAGACGTATGACAGTCCATCGAAACTGGAATAGTTTGACTTAAGATACAGATATAGGGGGTGCTATTATTATTGAAATGCCAGATGCCTTTGTAACATCTTTTTAAAGCCTGAAGACAAATTACCCACATGAGATGGGCTCGTGTTCTCATGACTACTTGTCTTCACCATGTGGTGATTAGTTCCTGTTCTCTCTAGTCCTGCTGCCTGGATCACCTGAAGATTCTCACTTCACCCCTCAAAAATGTGGTCTGCTTTGTTCTGCTTCTGAGCTTAGAATTGGAAAATACAATATAAAATAGTTTTCTTCTTGGACCTTATTTATGCCAAATAACCACTACCGGCCCGCACTAGGCCTCATAGGTTCTCTTATCCTGTATATTTCCCAGTGTTTCCTAATCACCTTGCCTATAGACTTCCCAGAAATAGCCTTATATATCCTCTTAGAGAAGCTGGAGCCGGCTCCAGTACACAGATTCTGTGTAGCTTGTCTTCTCCTTGCAGCCTTTCTTTATTGTGGCAATATTGGCCTTTCTTTTACAAAACTAGCTAGGTTTATGGTATACTTAGTTTCTTAGTTTTTAGGTAGTAAAACTATTAAAAAACAAGTAAGAAACAGTTAATAGAAATGCCAGGATACTGATTTCCTCCTGATAGGGGTGGGGAGATTGGGAGCACAGTTGGGGATAGGCACATAGGGGAATTGTGAGGTAGTAATAATGTTCTGTTTCTTGATGTGGGTATAGGTACATGGGATTAAAAAATTACTCTTTAACCTGTAGATTGTATATATTCATGTTTATTGATATATTTTATAATAAAAATTAAAAAAATCCTTAATTTGAATAAAATCAAACACAATGATTATTCAAAACTAAACTCATTCTATAAGACTGTTGTATTATACATTATATGTGTATCAGAATAAAATTCAGTCACATAGTATATACTGCTCTATAATCATGATCTAGCCAATGGCTGCATCTTTGATTTTATCACCTACAGTTCTCTGTGTGCTGGGTTCTTATTGTTTCTCAAACGTACCGAGCTTATTTTGGCTCCAAGGCCTTTGCATTTGTTCTTCCTTCGGCCGGAAAGTCTTTTCGTTACATGATATTCATGTAACTTGCTCTCTCACTTTATTCTTGTCTCTGTTCAGACATAACATCTCCAGAGACCTTTCTCAGCTACCCTAGTAAAACATACCCTCCCATTTAGACTATCATCTTCAGTTATTCTCTATCTCCTTTTTTTCTTCAAATCTCTTACTATTACTTGACATTATCTTATATATTTACATGTTTATTTTTCATCTACTCCATTAGAATATAAGCACCATGAAGGTAGGAACATTTTGTTTTTCATCACACAGTGTCTGGCATACTGTTGATGTTCAGTAAAGTTTTCTTGAATGAATAAATGAGGAATTGGTCAATTAAAATAAAGAACATAGTTCAAAGAAGATATCAGCCTTCTGGGTGTAAAAGAAATTGATATTTTGTTAATGTTATTGTGCCATTTTATTCTTTAGTGTGGAATACATGCATTTCATTTTGAAATATTCAAAAAAGTTCCCCACATATTTAAAATTAGGAAAATGTTTATTTCCTAAACATTTTTATTTTTAGCTATATCACATTATGGCAAGAATGTACTGTATATGTAATGGGCAAAGGCTAGTTAATAGCTATGGAAGGAACTGTGTACATTGTGCATTATTTATAATTTTGTTTGCCTTGTATCCACGTGGATACATATCTGTGATTCACAAAGGCCTGTGAGGGCTTCTGTGGTGGCGCAGTGGTTGAGAGTCCGCCTGCTGATGCAGGGGACACGGGTTCGTGCCCCGGTCCGGGAAGATCCCACATGCCGCGGAGCGGCTGGGCCCGTGAGCCATGGCCGCTGAGCCTGCGCGTCTGGAGCCTGTGCTCCGCAATGGGAGAGGCCACAACAGTGAGAGGCCCGCGTACCGCAAAAACAAAAACAAAAACAAAAAAACCCAAAAAGGCCTGTGAATCTTTGGGCATGAAAAATCATCTTTTCTTCTTTTGTTATCATCTACTACCATCCTCCTATATTAGGGCTCAATAAAGGTTTGTTGACTAAAAGTTTCAATTTACTATGTATGTTATAATAATATAGGTTACATAAACAATTCTAGCATTGATAAACTGTAATTACGCTTATACCTTCTGCATGTATCATACTTTTATTTTTTTGAGAAGTGTTCCCATTGAAATTCACTAGCAGCAGTCACATAATGGTGGCTATAATATAATAATGCTTGATGAGATAAGAAGTTCATAAACCTTTTGACATTGAAAATCACAGCACTGTCTTTTATACTTTAACCATAAAAGTTTTCCATTTATTTGGGTAAAAGTCATGTTCACAGTGCTGAATACATAATAATCTCTTACATACAGCATACAAGTGGAATGAATGGTTGTGTGGATGGATGAACTGGAACTTTCAGACCATTTGTGATCAGTTCAACTTTGAAAATTATGGTTGACCTTAGGGGAAGGAGGGTTGGATCTTTCTATTTCATTGCTAAAAGAATTTATATTCTTTAGCTTAGTAAGAGAAAGTTTTAGTAGCTTAATAAATATATAGAGAGCTGCTATAGTATGTATAATATATAAGTGTGTGATTTGCATCATATATGAAGTGAACGTAATTGATATTTTTGATCTCTGCCGAGGATAAGTCATGGGGAAATGGGTTTTCATTGCATTTGAAACAATATATTACGTAGTGCACAAAGCACTTCCCAATGGTACACTTAGATCCTGGTACAAGTTATAGAAGTCAGTAGAATAATGTACTCTTTTCCTATATTATATGTCTTTAAGAATAGGCTAAATAACGATATTCTTGTTATTGTTTGATACCTGTTAGCATTAAGATTAGCTATAAGTTTTTGACTGTTTAGATTTTTGTGATTGACTTACCTTTTATTTATCATTCTATAAATAAAGATATTATAGGAAAACTGTCTTACTGCATTATATAAACCATATATTTGAAAAATTAAATATTTTTATGTTCTGTATGCTCTGTTCTTTCTTTTTTTTTTCATGTTTTGACTGCTTGTATGTTTTTCATGTAGGTCACTTTTGAAATACATAAAGAAAACCTTGCCAATATATTTAGGGAACACCAGGGAAAAGTTGATGAAGAAATAGGGCAGTGTTCTTCAAGTCAAATTCAAGCAGTCTCTGGCATTAGCAGGGATGTTAATGTTTCAGTAGGATCCCAGCAATCGGATACAAAGGATTCTCCTCCTTCTCATATCACCAGAGCTAGTGATGAAAAGTCAAGCATTGGGAAGACAAGTTCAGTAGAATCTGCATCCAATGTTGAACTGCAAACTCACAATACATCTAATGAAGAAGGGACAACTGTGCAAGAAAATCAGGAGTTACTGGATGAAGTCCCTTTAGAAGAAACACTGATAAATGAAACAATTAATGCAGAGAGTTTAGAAAGATCTTCTGGCATAATAGAAGCTGTGACTGTTTCCTCTGATTCTTTTAAAACAACTGGCAAAGATATAATGACTGTCAATGAAGTAACTGCTTCCATAAGTTCTCCTTCAGAAGAGGATGCTTCAGAGGTGCCAGAATTATTGGATAAGTCTGTAGTAGAGGAAGAAGAAGATGATGATTATGTAGAACTGAAGGTAGAAAGTATTCCTACTGGGGAAGCCAGTCTACCTACAGAGCTCCAAGATAACAGTTTGTCTCCAGCTGCTTCTGAAGCCAGTGAAAGAATGGACATGTTTAGTAATGACCACAAGTTAATATTTCAAGAGGAAGAACCTGTAAGTAAGAAACAAACTGACACTGAAACTCGAGACCCTAAAGATTCTGCAGTCTTGACTATGACAGCATCAGGGTCTTCAGCTACCTCACCAGGAACTACTGCTTCCCAAGCAACTGTTCAATCAGATGTTGGTCAGATGCTGGAGGTAGGGGAGAAGACTAACCTCGCCGGAGAAACCAAACTACATAGTGATACTAATAGTAGTATCTTCGAGTCTCCTACTACTTCTGAGCAGAGGATTGCTAAGTTGGATGTTTCCAGTGTTGCTACAGATACTGAGAGATTGGAATTGAAGACCACTACAAACATGGAAGCATCTCAGCGTCATCAGCCTGTGCTTGAGGTGATTATATTTATTATCTTCTTGAAGTGTATTTGCATTGAGTTGAAATAGAACAAGTGTATAGACTTAATTTTATTTTATTTTGGAATTGGTTCATAACCTATTTGCAATTACATAAATGCAATGAATGTGAAGATTATTATCTTTAGCACAGGGTTTGGCTTTCAGTATGAGTTTGTTAAATGGCAGCTCTTATTATTATTTTCACCAGCTCTTATTATTATTTTCACCACAGTATCATCAAAAGTTACTACTTTCAAGTTTCAGTGTTAATGTATTTTTAGCTTATAAAGCAAACATTGGAAATACTTTTACCCTTTATTTGATGACACATAGTTAGGACATTAGTTTTTAAGCAGAATCTAGGACTACCTTCCTGCAAAACCACCTGCCAGTGTATAATTTTATGTACAAAGTATGTGGTTTAAAATTGTTCCATGAGGTCTGTTTACTTTTGTAAGAGACGAGAGCCTTTGTGTGATCCAGAGACACAGCTTTCTTCCTTACCAGTGTCTCAGAGAGATTCATGACACCACTGTGGTTGCATGTTGTCATTTCCCACTTTAATCAACTCTTACTGCTCCTCCTCCTCCTCCTTTTTTTGTTGGTTTGGTCTTCGTTCTGTTGTCTTTATTTTTGTTTTTTCTTAATTCTAGCCAATTTATAATCCAGCTATGGCTTTTCTTTTATGTCAGTATTCAAAACCAAAAGCTTCTTGATTCCTTTATAAAATGTTGCATTAGCTGGTGATAATACTAACATGATTCCTGACCAGTTACTGTGCTGCATTGTGCTGATTTTGCATTTTTTATATCTTTGCTTTAAATGTATTAATGTTATTACTCATTGATAATTTTTCTCTGATTTAGTCCCTTAGTATCTTAAAATGTATTAGTTAGATGAATTACTTAGAAGCTATTAAGTTATTAATGTCTACCTTTGAAGTTGAACTTATTTTATTCTTTTTAACTTTCTCTATTAGATGTCAAGGCAACAGGAGCAGCCAGGGCAAGGAACAGCACCAGATGCAGTTAATGGACAAAGGAGGGATTCCAGGTCTATGTTCCGTATTCCAGAGTTCAAATGGTCTCAAGTGCATCAGCGTTTGCTCACTGATCTATTATTTTCAATAGAAACAGACATACAGATGTGGAGAAGGTTTGTCCATATGTTTATAATAGAAGATGTATATAAATTTTAGTGTTTGTTTTCAAAGAAATTTATATAGTTGACATTTTGCAATTAATTTCCATCATTTGCTTAAAAAGTAGGATATAAATTATTTCTGTGGTAGGGTTTTATTGAATTAATGTTTATTCTCATATAAATGAGGTACCATATTTAGAGTATAAAAACTTGAAAATTTGTCTTTTCAAAAATTTGCTGCGTACTTTACAGCATATAATATAGCATATAATTTGCTTGAATGTAGGTCTACCAAGTGGGTTTATTTCTAGAAGTAGTAAAAAAAAGAAGATTGGGATTTATGTAAAACATCTAATTTTCCAATGTATTTTTAATATAAAGAGTCTGTGTATTTCAGATTATCCTCCATTGTATGATTTATGATTTTAAAAGTGCCTAATGTGTTTATTGTTATTTGTGTACTACTCTTATTCTGTTTAAAAACATTTCATGGCATTGTCTAAGAAATCGTTATTTGAAAATTCATTTTTAATAGCGCATTTAGCACCATTTACCTCTTAGTTTTTGCCACTTCTTAATTTTGTTCCTAGTTAAGGATAATTTAGTTCAACTTTTATATTAAGTATAAGATGAATAGTGTTTATATTTCAGCACTGAAAAAGGGCATGTATAGTAACTGCTGATATGGAATGGTCTACATCTTCTAAGGAAGTATACACCCTCCAAAATGCCTGCTGCATCATTATCTTTCCTCAGCTTTCAAGATGAAGCAAAAGCACCTTCTTATTCTTCCTCCCCTCAAGTAGGCAAACTGTGATTTCCTTTTTTTAGCTTTATCAGTAAACATCATTTATCTTTGGACAGCCATTCAACAAAGACAGTAATGGACTTCGTGAATAGCAGTGATAATGTCATCTTTGTACACAACACAATTCATCTCATCTCTCAAGTGGTGGACAATATGGTCATGGCTTGCGGGGGTATACTGCCATTGCTTTCAGCTGCTACATCGGCTACAGTAAGGACTTAACTACTATATAAAGTTGGTGTGAAAACATGACTTATGCATTCTTATTGATTAAAACTTGAATGTGGTTGTTACTATACATGATAGGTTCTGTAATTCAAAAGCAACAGAATCCTTTTATAATTACTCGAAAGGACCTTAGAATCTGTTCCAGGAATGAAGGGACTAAAAAAAATGTTTAATTATTAGGGATGAATGAGTTAGTGGAGAATATGACTGACAGTGTTTCACCTGTATGTATGCTTTTTTTTTATGAAATGATAAGGAAATCCCTCTGTTGAAGTAGATTTGTGAAAGCTTGGCTTTTTGTAAAATTTAGAAATCTGTGGAATGTATCTCATAAAATTGGATTTTTATCAGAATATAAATGTAAATGTCAAACTTTATTCCTTACAGCATGAGCTGGAGAATATTGAACCTACTCAAGGCCTTTCAATAGAAGCCTCTGTGACATTTTTGCAGAGACTAATCAGCCTTGTGGATGTTCTTATATTTGCAAGTTCTCTTGGCTTTACTGAAATTGAAGCTGAAAAAAATATGTCATCTGGAGGAATTCTGCGGCAGTGTCTCCGACTGGGTGAGCTGTTAAAACCATTACTTAGGAATTTACTTAAAAAATTTTCAGTGATCCAGACATATTAAATTGAACATTTTCTTTTTCCTGTTGGTGGGAAAAAGTGTGCTAGGCAATGTGTCTTATGCTACTTTTTAGCCTCCAAAGAGTGAAGGACTGTGTATGTATTGGCTATAGTAGTACTTGTGAAGGTAATAGATAGAGGAGGAGGACGTGTTTTGAAAACTCTGCATTGATTCTGGTCAGCATTACTTCTTCTCCGCCCACCCCCCCACCCCCAATCTCTTTTTGCTTTGAAGTAGTGCTTCTCAAATTTTAAGAAGATTCATACACATGGATCACCAAAGGATCTTGTTGAAATGCTGATTAGATTGTATAGGTCTGGGATGAGACCTAAAATTGCCTTTCTAGTAAGTCCCAGGTAATGTTGATGCTGCTTCTCTTACAAACACACTTGAGTAGCAAGGTTCTAAACTAGCATCATTCAAGTATAGTCTTTATCCAAATAAGCTGTGATAATTTGTTAAAGCAGTTAGTAAGATTATTAAATCTCTGCTCTTCTCCTGGAGGCATTTCTTCCTTAGGTGAAAGTTAAAGTAAATCAAACGAAGTTTTAGTGATATCCGAACTTCCTTAGGTGAAGAAGAAAATTTTTTCTCTGTGCAGAAGGTGTCCTGTATCTAGTCATAAATACTGAGACTTTGTTAATGATTTGCTTATTAAATGGAGAGAAGTAAGTGGAGAAACGGGGACCAAAAAATGGAAGCAAAATCTTTAGGAACCATGGCCATATGAAGACAAAAATAAGGCACTTATGAAAATATAATACCAACAGTAGAAAATCTAATTAGTTAATGAAGTATTTCCCCATATTTAGCAAGAATATCTGTTACTTAAACAGATATACTTAGATTTTTTTTGGATACAATAATTATTTTTACTCAAAATGCTATTGAAAGTACTTTTAAACTTAGGATGCTCTAAAGAACTTGGTATACTATTTTTAAGGAGTTTTAAAAAAATTTTAATTGAGAGAGATTGAAACGGTAAGCACAACAAAACAGAAGCTATCATTTATTGACTACTGTCATATGTCATTGCTGATTTTCACGAGTCACCAATCATTTTCTTCCAGCCATTCATTCATTTGTATTTTCTTCCTTTTATTCATGAGGAAAATTGAGATCAAAGAAATTAGGAAATTTGCCAAAAATTTAAAAGCTATAAATTGGTAGAGCTGGAATTTGAATATAGTTTAACTAATGTTCCTACTCTTTCTGTTATAGGATATACCCTTAAACTTTATATCAGTAATATAATTGAAATATTTAGAACCCATTGCTTTTGTATATGCCATTTTTAAAAACCTTCCACTTTCCTAAAAAGAGTGCACTTTTGGAATTGCAAGTACAAGACCACACTAACAGTGCTTCACTATACTCAAGAAGTATTAGACTCAGAAGCTAGGGGAATACTGTATCTCCCTCATTTTCATAACTGTAGAAGAAAATAAAGAAATAATTCAGTGTACTCCATCCAGCACCAAATGTTCTTCTTGTTCAGGATCACTTAATAGAATATGGTAAGCTTGGTAAACAGTTCAAATGTTTTTGTTTTTTTTAAAAAATTAATTAATTTATGGCTGTATTGGGTCTTCGTTGCTGCGTGCGGGCTTTTCTCTAGTTGTGGCGAGTGGGGGCTACTCTTCGATGCAGTGCGCAGGCTTCTCATGGTGATGGCTTCTCTTGTTGCAGGCTCTAGGCTTCAGTTGTTGTGGCATGCAGGTTCTAGAGCGCAGGCTCAGTAGTTGTGGCGCACGGGCTTAGTTGCTCCGCGGCATGTGGGATCTTCCCAAACCAGGACTGAACCTGCGTCCCCTGCATTGGCAGGTGGATTCTTAACCACTGCGCCACCAGGGAAGTCCCAGTCCAAATGTTTTGATCCCTGGTCTCCTCACTCCTGTTTTCCTGAAGTTGGGGTTGAGAAGGTAGGATGGCAACAGTAAGAATAAACTGTGCTACTGAGATTGATTGATACTAGTTATTTGAATGTGGTTTTTACCTTTGTAATGCAGACCCAAACTTGATTTTATGCAACCTGTGACAAGAGTAGTGGAAGAGTTATTTTCCTGAGCCGACTCCAAATTTGACAGAGTTGTATTCCATGTTCTCTCTCCCTCCCTTCTTCAGTGTGTTCCTTCCCTTTTCCCAACTGTTGTTGCTCTCTTTCAGCACCTTTCTCAATACTTCCCCTTTTCAATTCTGTGTGTGCTAGCCTTATGATAGTGTGGTGGCAGTTAAGGTCGTTATCACTTAAGTTTGCTACTTTGTTCCTAATTTGCTCTCTCACTCTTGTTGAGACAAATACCTTCAGGGCTACCAAACTGGTTGGGAATTGAGATGATTACATGATATCAATCAATTCATAGTCAATTGTGTATTACCTAATTTGTTACTTAAAATTCAAAATTAATTTCTAAATAACTTGAGTTAACTGCCTAAGTGAGATGTTTAGAGAGGTAATTTTAGACTGTATATTAATCACAATCTTTTTTGTCCCCCGCCTTTTAAACAGTTTTAATGAAAGCGAGTAAAAGGTAGATCCTATAAATATTCCTTTTAATGCTATACCCTCTTTCAGTCTCTATTAATATCATGCTGTAATGATAAAAATTTTAAGAAAAACATGCAAGTTTCTAGTTTAACTATTGTACTTTAATGAAGGTAATAGAAGGTTATTTTACCCTGGACTAGTTGATGGCAATGTGATTTACTTTCTACTTTCTTAACACCTTTAAAAAAAATTCTTTTCTTCCCTATCTTTTCCTCCATAGAAGATTATTTCAAGTAGCTTATGTGAGACCTAAGAAACAGTACAGTGCTTATTAAGGTACCTGTACTGATTCTCTTTTAGCAGTGGGCCCTAACAGAGTAGCTAACAAAGTCAGAAGACAAACAGTGGGTGATAAAGCCCAGGGACATTTTAGAAATTTGCTGAAGGTAATGTTTCAAATAAAATCTTATGTAACTTGTATAGGTGAGTTTTGTCAGTCTCATAATCTTAAATATAATTTTTTCTTGCCCAATTTTTTCCTTAAAATAAATTACAGTGTGTGCAGTGGCAGTAAGGAATTGCTTAGAGTGTCAACAGCATTCACAGCTGAAAACTAAAGGCAAAACAGGAAAAGTCCAGAAAACAACACACAGCCTGATTCCCATGGGGAAATCTGCAGCAAAGGTAAGCATACA
>RJWK010036543.1:0-21664 GCA_004363435.1 Platanista minor | reverse complement strand
TATGAGAATTGCTACTCCAGCTTTCTTTTGGTTTCCGTTTGCATGGAATATCTTTTTCCATCCCCTTACTTTCAGTCTGTATGTGTCTCTAGGTCTGAAGTGAGTCTCTTGTAGACAGCATATATATGGGTCTTGTTTTTGTATCCATTCAGCCAGTCTGTGTCTTTTGGTGGGAGCATTTAATCCGTTTACATTTAAGGTGATTATTGATATGTATGTTCCTATTCCCATTTTCTTAATGGTTTTGGGTTTGTTATTGTAGGTCTTTTCCTTCTCTTGTGTTTCTTGCCTAGAGAAGTGCCTTTAGCATTTGTTGTAAAGCTGGTTTGGTGGTGCTGAACTCTCTCAGCTTTTGCTTGTCTGTAAAGGTTTTAATTTCTCCATCAAATCTGAATGAGAGCCTTGCTGGGTAGAGTAATCTTGGTTGCAGCTGTTTCTCCTTCATCACTTTAAATATTTCCTGCCAGTCCCTTCTGGCTTGAAGAGTTTCTGCTGAAAGATCAGATGTTAACCTTATGGGGATTCCTGTGTGTGTTATTTGTTGTTTTTCCCTTGCTGCTTTTAGTATGTTTTCTTTGTATTTAATTTTTGATAGTTTGATTAGTATGTGCCGTGGCGTGTTTTTCCTTGGATTTATCCTGTATGGGACTCTCTGTGCTTCCTGGACTTGATTAACTATTCCCTTTCCCATATTAGGGAAGTTTTCAACTATAATCTCTTCAAATATTTTCTCAGTCCCTTTCTTTTTCTCTTCTTCTTCTGGAACCCCTATAATTTGAATGTTGGTGTGTTTAATGTTGTCCCAGAGGTCTCTGAGACTGTCTGTTCTTTTCATTCTTTTTTCCTTATTCTGCTTTGCAGTAGTTATTTCCACTATTTTATCTTCCGTTCTTCTGGCTTAGTTATTCTGCTGTTGATCCCATCTAGAGTATTTTTAATTTCATTTATTGTGCTGTTCATTGTTGTTTGTTTCATCTTTAGTTCTTCTAGGTCCTTGTTAATTCTATTTCCAAGGTTTTGGATCATGTTTACTATCATTATTCTGAATTCTTTTTCCGATTGACTGCCTATTTCCTCTTCATTTGTTAGGTCTGGTGGGTTTCTATCTTGCTCCTTCATCTGCTGTGTGTTTTTCTGTCTTCTCATTTTGCTTATCTTACTGTGTTTGGGGTCTCCTTATTGTTTTTTTCTTTTTTTTTTTGTGGTACGCGGGCCTGTCACTGTTGTGGCCTCTCCCGTTGTGAAGCATAGGCTGTGGACGCGCAGGCTCAGCGGCCACGGCTTTGCGGCATGTGGGATCTTCCCGGACCGGGGCACGAACCCGTATTCCCTGCATCGGCAGGAGGACTCTCAACCACTGGGCCACCAGGGAAGCCCCTGGGGTCTCCTTTTTGTAGGCTTCAGGTTCGTAGTTCCTGTTGTTTTTGGTGTCTGTCCCCAGTGGCTAAAGTTGGTTCAGTGGGTTGTGTAGGCTTCCTGGTGGAGGGGACTAGTGCCTGTGTTCTGATGGATGAGGCTGGATCTTGTGTTTCTGATGGGCAGGTCCACGTCAGGTGGTGTGTTTTGGTGTGTGGCTTTATTATGATTTTAGGCGGCCTCTCTGCTATTGGGTGGGGTTGTGTTCCTGTCTTACTAGTTGTTTTGCATAGGGTGTCCAGCACTGTCACTTGCTGGTCTTTGAGTGAAGCTGGGTCGTGGTGTTGAGATGGAGATCTCTGGGAGATTTTTGCCGTTTGATATTATGTGGGGTTGGGAGGTCTCTTGTAGACTGGTGTCCTGAAGTTGGCTCTCCCACCCCAGAGGCACAGCACTGACTCCTGGCTGCAGCACCAAGAGCCTTTCATCCACATGGCTCAGAATAAAAGGGAGAAAAAGTAGAAAGGAAGAAAGAAAGAGAGAAAGAGAAAGAGAGAGAGAGAGAAAGAGAGAGAGAGGAAGGGAGGAAAGACGGAAGGATAAAATAGAATGTTAGATAAAATAAGGTTATTAAGATAAAAAATTATTAAGATAGAAGAAAAATTTTTTCTTAAATTAAAAAAAAAAAACAATAAAAACTAGACAGATAGAACCCTAGGACATATGACGAAAGCAAAGCTATACAGACAAAATCTCACACAGAGGAATACACATAAGGAAAAGGGGAAAAAAAAAATCTTGCTCTCAAAGTCCACCTCCTCAATTTGGGATGATTCGTTGTCTATTCATGTATTCCACAGATGCAGGGTACATCAGGTCAATTGTGGGGATTAAATCCGCTGCTCCTGAGGCTGCTGGAAGAGATTTCCCTTTCTCTTTGTTCGCACAGCTCCCTGGGCTCAGCTTTGGATTTGGCCCCGCCTCTGCGTGTAGGTCGCCGGAGGGCGTCTGTTCTTTGCTCAGACAGGACGGAGTTAAAGGAGCCGCTGACTCGGGGGCTCTGGCTCACTCAGGCCGTGTGGAGGGGGAGGGGCACGGAGTGCGGGGCGAGCCTGCGGCGGCAGAGGCCGGCGGGATGTTGCACCAGCCTGAGGCGCGCTGTGCGTTCTCCCGGGGAAGCCGTCCCTGGATCACGGGACCCTGGCGTTGGCGGGCTGCACAGGCTCCGGGAGGGGAGGTGTGGAGAGTGACCTGTGCTCGCACACAGGCTTCCTGGTGGCGGCAGCAGCATCCCTAGTGTCTCAGGCCCGTCTCTGGGGTCCGTGCTGGTAACCGTGGCTCACGCCCATCTCTGGAGCTCCTATAAGCAGCGCTCTCAATCCCCTTCCCTCGCGCACCAGGAAATAAAGAGGGAAGTAAAAGTCTCTAGCCTCCTCGGCAGGTCCAGACTTTTTCCCGGACTCCCTGCCGGCTAGCCGTGGTGCACTAACCCCCTGCAGGCTGTGTTCACGCCGCCAACCCCAGTCCTCTCCCTGCGCTCCGACCGAAGCCCGAGCCTCAGCTCCCAGCCCCGCCCGCCCCGGCGGGGGAGCAGACAAGCCTCTTGGGCTGGTGAGTGCCGGTTGGCGCCGATCCTCCGTACGGGAATCTCTCCGCTTTGTCTTCCACACCCCTGTGGCTGTGCTCTCTTCCTTGACTCCGAAGCTTCCCCCTTCCACCACCTGCAGTCTCCGCCCGCGAGGGGGCTCCTAGTGTGTGGAAACCTTTCCTGTTTCACAGCTTCCTCCCACTGGTGCCGGTCCCGTCCCTATCCTTCTGTCTCTGTTTTTTCTTTTTTTTTGTTTGCTCTACCCAGGTACGTGGGGAGTTTCTTGCCTTTTGGGAGGTCTGAGGTCTTCTGCCAGCGTTCAGTAGGTTTTCTGCAGGAGTTGTTCCACGTGTAGATGTATTTCTGGTGTATCTGTGGGCAGGAAGGTAATCTCCGCGTCTTACTCTTCCGCCATCTTGTCTCTCTCCCTCGATGGCACCTTTTAAAATGGGGTTAATAATACGTAAGGTTGTTAAGATGAAAAAGTAATAATGTGCGTAAAATGGTCAGTGCTCACTTTGTTATAAAGCAGAAACCAACACCATTGTAAAGCAATTATACTCCAATAAAGATGTTAAAAAAAAAAAGCTCAGTGATGGCATACAGTAAGGACTTAGACAATGTTATTTGCTATTATAATTAATAAAAACAAATATTTTGAGGCCCAGGTGCTCTCAGGGCCATGGAAAGTGCCATTAAAATGTCATCTACACTTGAGTTTTCAGGCTTCTCCTACTCTTCCCCAGCTAGAGTGAACTTTGAAAATGTGACAGTGAGCAAAAAAGAAAAAAAAGACACAGATTATTAAATCCTTTCAGACTGAGAATCTGAAAGGGAAAGAGAATTCATCATTGAGAAGGAAACAAAATTTATAAGTGTCTGTGTGGCTAGTTGGCACTGATGATAATTGTTTGTAGTTCTCTTGTGTGTAGGAAAAAATAATGACTTTTCTGCTTAGGAGGTAGGTAGTAGGGAGAAAATAGCTGTTCAAAAAAGGAAGACTACGAAGAATAAACTATATTTCAATGGAGCTGCTAAATTAAAAAAAAAAAAAAAGAGGGAAAAGAAAGGTAAAGTGTGGGGTGAGATGTGGAGAATCAGAGGCCTCAGCAGGAAGGAGGTAAAGAAGTGCCTTAGTAGTATCATTCGGGATTCTAACAGGAAGACCTGCAATAGCGCATGAATCTGTCTTTGGATTCAGAGTGGCAATTTCTAGTTTATAATTACTAATATCCCCCATGTACATAGAATTTGGCATGTGCAAAATATACTGGCAAATGCATTAGTAAAATTTAACTATCCAAAGCTCTGGGAGCATTGACTTGGTAAAATAATGGAATCCCCATTAAAGCAAAAGTAATTAACTGACTCAGCACTCCTTCTGGCTAACGTGGCTAGATGTCAGAGTTAACCGTGAAGGGCACAGAGGGCAAATCAGGGGAGTTTTCTGGATACAACAGAAGGATGACACATGGAGAGACAAAGCCATTGCACATACCTTTGAGTTTAACTCAGAGGCACTATTCCTTACCCAGTGAGCAGGGGAAAACTGTTAATAGATGTTTCTAAGGGGGTCCTTTAAGTATGTTTGGGCAGATTGTGTGTGTTTGTGTGTGTGTACATATATACATACGTATACAATTAACTCCAAGGCTTTAAAGAAATTCAGTACAGGGCTTCCCTAGTGGCGCAGTGGTTGAGAGTCCGCCTGCCGATGCAGGGGACACGGGTTCGTGCCCCTGTCCGGGAAGATCCCACATGCCGTGGAGCGGCTGGGCCCGTGAGCCGTGGCCGCTGGCCCTGCGCGTCCGGAGCCTGTGCTCCGCAGCGGGAGAGGTCACAGCAGTGAGAGGCCCGCGTACCGCAAAAAAAAAAATTCAGCACAAGTATTTATTGTAAACCTTTGTGTAAGGTCTCTCTGCAAGGTTGTGGAGAGGATACATACATGGGTGAAGCCCTAAACTCTGTTTTCTGAAAGCTGAACCTCAGACGAAGGTGAAGAGCACCCTGAACTCTACTGCAAGTCCTTCTACCCCATCCTTTTCCAGCCCTGGCTCTGTTGAAGCTCTGCGTGGGAACACATGAATGTGTTGGTGAGTTGTTGGAAAGGGAAGTAGGGGTGATACTTAGACAACATCAAATGAGAGGAATGAAGTGTCTGCAATCAGAGACTGCCTATTTTATGCTGATGAAACCAGTTAGTCTTAGATGTTGAGAGGAATTTTTTTCAGTGAAAAATCTGCGTAGAGTCTTTAAAAAATTAGGCAAGTCATCTATACGTGGCCTTAGTGCATTGCATTTTCGAAATACTGATTTATTAGGTGTATATTGATGTGGCCTTTGGACTGTTGGTGTTAAATAGGGAGATCTGAAAGTTCTTCAGTTCATCTTAATTGTGAAGTAATTGCCTGTCAAGGAAGGAAATACTTCCCGAGATAATCAGGTCTGCAGTTTTACAGGGATCCAAGTATGGTAACTTTTAACGTATAATTAAACTTTATTGTTTCTGATTAATTTGTGGGAAGTTGTAGAATCAGAGTTTAGAAAATTTTAAACGAAAATATTATTATATATTGAAGAAAACTTAATGGCTGTCAGCCATGTGCAAGTGCTGTGCTCGGTCTTAGGATAGGTGCCAAAGAAATGTAAGGTTGTTCTCAGTCTCAGCTTCAAAGTAGAGTCACCTGGAGCACTTAAGAAAATTTTGGGGACCCAGGTGAAACTCAGATCAATGAAAGCTTCACTCAGGTCAATGGAAGCAGCACTCAGATAAATAAATGAAACACTCAAGTCAATGAAGGACACACTCAGATCAATGAAGGTAGTGCTCCGATCAGTGTAGGGGGCACTTAGATCAGTGAAGGACACAGATCAATGGAGGCTGCACTCAGATCAACGAAAGTAGAACTCACATCAGTTAAGTCAGAGTCTCTGGATATGGACCTAGGCATCACTAGTTTGTAAAGCTCCCCAGGTGATTTCAGTGTATAGCCACATGTGAGAAATAGATCAAAGCTCAGGAGAGCTCTAAAAAACTACCCAATATCAATTAAATAAAACCTCTGGGGATTAAGGTCGGGTTGGTGGGGGGGGGCTTGGTAAGTTTTACAGGCTCCCCAGGTGATTATGACACACATTGAGGGTTTAGAACCAATGGGATGGACCTTACCCTCCAGAGGATACAGTCAAATGAGAGAAAAGGGTGATTTACATGTGAAACTGTTGAGGAAAAGTACGAGAAAGTCTATGTTTGAATACCAAAAAAAAAAAAAAAAAAATTGAATAAAAGCCAAGGAGTAATAAGAAAACATAAGTAGTAAATATTTGATGATAAAATGGTTTGTATTTAGCATGTTGATTCAGACAGAAATTGTGTTTTCAAAGTGGAGAAATTCTTGGAAATCCTTTTTTCCATCATATGTTTTCACCATTTATTCTACATTGTAGATTAAAACTTGATCGTCTTACCTGCCAGAATTACTCTAAATTCTAGAGTGAAAGATTTAGAATTGAGAACTTCCCCTTTAATCTCGTCTCTAAACAAAGTCTGCTGTTTGTCGAGGAGAGTAGGATGGAGCTGGGTTCCCTGGGAGAGCCGTGATGGTAGAAGGAGTCCTTTTTATCCCACTGTGGAGGTGGGAGGTGGGGTGTGTGTGAGAGTAGTTGTTGGCCTGGATATCCAGGAGCATGTTTCTCAAACGTGCACTGTTCGGAATACTCCATATTGCAGGATGTGTGTTTTAAGGCTAAAATCAGGCAATAGCAGTCTTTTTCTATGGGGTGTGGGGAGATTTACTTGATAGAACTTTCTCAATTTAAGTTTTTTTGCCATAACCTTTTAGCCCTTTGGTAACTGCTACTGATAGTTTCTTAAGAAAATTGAGTGAGAGGTGGCCCTGGAGATTTCTTTGGATTTCCACAGCACTCCATCAGAGTGCCAAGAGCCTTGGAATTCTATAGTATATTGTACCTTACCTCATACGGTTCTTACATAGGCTTAACTGAATTGGTTGGTATATGTAAATGCGCTTAGGACAATGCTGTGCACATGGTGAGCACTCAGTAAATGTTAGCAATTCTGTACTTTTCCCACTACTGTTGTTACTTCCATCATTTGTTTTGGGGGCTGTGGGGCCCTTGAGGGCAGGCAAGATCTCTTCCTTGTCTTTATTTTCCGAATCCCCTAGCATAATGCTTGGCACAGAATCACGACTCACTAAATGTGTGCTAAGTGAAGGATGGGCCAGCTTGGACCTGATGGGCCAAAAACACTTATGCAATTATTGTAAGTGTAGTATATCAGCATTTCAGTGGTGTTCTACCTGAGTGAAGAGCTCCATGCCTTCCAAATGCTCTGACATGTCAGCATTGTGGAGAATGACTGCTTTAGAAGAAAGGGCTTGTTGTACATTCACTCGTCCAGGGTCTCCCTTTGCCTTCTTAATGGTGGATAGTCTATTACACCTCCCCGCCTACCTCCCTGACTGCTCAGTGTTCTCCAAATCACAGGTCGGTCCCCAAGTCATCATGCCCTGCAGAAGACTGACCTCAGGGCCAAGAAAGTGGTAGATAAAGATATGGAGAGAGAGATCCTGGTGATGTGCCAGCTGGACATCTGAGCCCCCTTTCAAAAGAGCATCTTGTTTGGTCCCACCTGGCATCCTCTGAGGGAAATAAGTGTGCATTTGTGAATGGGACCCTTGCTGCTACTACTTTTCTGTTGTCAAGGAGGAGGGAAATCTACAATGGGATTGAGACCTTGAAAGTACATATACTTTTTTCCTCCCAAAGAAACCAAAAGCATTTCCACAGCTATATTAGCCGATGCTGCTGATTTTATGCTTCAAAGAATTGATAATGAATGCCTGGCAGTAAGTACTAAATCTGTGTGTGGTGACTGACAAATTAAGCACTAGGGATGTTAAAGGAGATTAGACCATGGATTCCCCAAACAGGAAATGTCAGTATTGTTTTCCATCTTGGAATTGAATGAAGTTGCCTGTATGTTTCTCACCATAGCCAGTGCCATTACATTCTCCCAATTTGGTTCTCACATTGTTTCTCTCTTTAGGACATCATTCATTTATTCAAATAGTGTTTCTTGAGCTCCTTTCATGTTATGGCTTTGTTCTAGCTACTGAGAAAATAATAACGAAATGTGAGACATGGTCTTCTGACCCTAGAAGCTTATGTTTTAGGAAACAGAAAAATGAGACCATAAGATAATCCTGTGAGGTCTTACGTGATGAAATTCTATGAAGCCATGGTGAAGGAGTCCTTTCAAGTGAGGGGAGCAGCACAGAAAGAAATACCACCTTTCAGTATGAATATAATCATGCTTCATCTGTTGTCAGCCTGAGATAGCTGAGGGCTGGTGGCTTTTAACTTTCTTCTAGGCTGTGGAAGACAGTGGGGGTGGTAGAACTAGGAGTTATGGTCATTGGAGTAATTTCTGGATTTGAATCCTGACCCTGCCAGTCTTCAGTTGTAGAGCGTTAGACAGGTGACTTAATATTTGTGAGCAAAACTAAATACATCTGTAGCTTTCAGAGATGCGTAACGAGTAGCACTAATGCTCACAGCTAGCAAAGTAACTGGCACTTAGAAGGCATTCAGTAGGTGGTGATGGTTATTAACGGTAATCGTAGCAGTAAAGATATTTCTACTGGGCCACTAATCTCACACTTAAAGGGTTACTTCCTACAAAACAACTCCATTCACCTTGCCCAGGTTAACCTGTCTTTCTTTATATGAAAGATTTAGTACTTTTCACTCCCCTAAATTAGCAGCATTAGACAATATATCATGGAGTAATGCTTGCTTTCCTTGAGGAGGCAATATGTTTTTTATTTTTCATTTCATTGACATTTCTTAAAAATTCCCAAAGAAGGAAGCCTCAAGTAGTTTCCACCTCATATTAAGACGGGGTTGTCAAGCTAATATTTTTGACTTCTGGTTCCTCTTTCTGTCATTTCAGTGGTGACTAGCAACAACAAGCTTTTTCCCTCTTGTATTTGAGTCACTGTGCTGAATATCTTACATGATTAATCTCATTTAATTCTCCTAATAGTTCTGTGAGGTAGGTGTTAGCCCCATTTTATAAATTATGAACCCAAGTCCTCAGCTGACCAGAGAGTGATAAGGTGGGATTTGAACTCTGGCAGTCTTGCTCCAGAGCCTTGCTCCCTGGTGCCTGGCTGGCTGCTCCTTCAGCTCCTTGCACTTATGGTGTTTAGCACCATTTGGGAGACTACACAGTAAGGGTGGTTACCTGCCCCCATTTCAAAGTGATGCTAAAGGATGGATGTTAAATTTATCTCCTCTCCAGTGTTGATTCTCCACAGTCCAAATTCTTTACTGGCTGTTAAATTTTCTCCTTGGATGCTCCAATGTACCTATCATATAAAATGACCTTGGAACCTACTTCATGAGGAAGCTGTACTGTCCTTAGACCTGGGCAAGAGGAACTGGGCCCTGAGCCCTGTCCCTGTGCTTCAGAGGAGACCACTTTAGTGTCTGGTTTCAGCTGCTCCCACCCATGGAGTGAGGAGTCCCAATGGACAAGGAGATGGATTGCCTGGAAACTGCACCACCCTTTCAGCACCACAGGAACCTACGACCCCAAGACTTTCCACCCACATAGCTCTTACCCTATCTCAGGACTTGCTGGGACCTTTTCTCTGGGCCAGTCCTCCTGAGAACTGACCTTGGCTCCCTAGAGGGAACACCTCTAGGCTCAAGGGATATGGGAGGCTATTGGGATGGTGCTGCATCTTACAGGGTGTCCTGACAATCACTAAGACACTGATTTTTCTATATCAAAGTGTTTTGCAAATGATAAGGTATTGTCTTAATCTGTTTGGTCTGCTATAACAAAATAGCATACAGACTGGATGACAACAAAATTTTATTTCTCACAGTTTTGGAGGCTAGAAGTCCAAGATCAGGGTGCCAGTATGGTTAGATGAGGGCCCTCTTCTGGGTGGCAGACTTCTCACTGTATCCTCACGTGGTGGAAGGGGAAGGAATCTTTCTGGACCCTCTTTTATAAGGACACTAATCCCGTTTGTGAGGGCTCCACCTTCATGACTTAGGCACCTCCCAAAGGCCCCACCTCCTAATACCATCACCTTTGGGGGTTAAGATTTCAATACATGAATTTTGGTGGGGACGCAAACTCTAGATTATAGCAGGTGTCATACAAATTTAGCCACTGTTATTTAATGCCTGCTTGAGGAACAGAAACTCAGGATTACCACCCAATGTTTGGCTGGAGAATTAGTCTGTGAAAGGATTAGAATCTGGTTGGTCACAACCTACTGGAAGGAGAATGGAGACTCCATGTGCCTCTGCTTTCCAGAGCATTGGAATTGCCACTGTGGATGAAATCCCAGGGCTTTCAGTCCAATACTTTCTGAGGGAAGCACTCAGGGGACTTTTTAGTGCCAAGCCATTGAGTCAGACCTCAAAGGCTGAGGGTGGGCTTGGGAAAGGTAGGGTGAGTCACTGTACCTGTCTCTGACTTTCATCTTCGATTGGGAGCTGAGTGGCCCTGTTGTACATAACAGGATTCTCTTTCTATTATGATGATGGGGTTTCTGAAGTAATTGTTGGTTTCCCTTTTTTTAAACATCTGCCTCTACCATTTTCCAGTCAGACTGTACCTGGAGAAATATACATCATAAATGTTTTTCATGTTAAATGTTCTCTTCCAGTGGGTTTGTCTGTATTCTATAGGCTTTTCTCCCCTGACATTTCTCTGGACAATTAGTTGCTGATAAGGATTTTATGGGGCTTCTCTCTCTCTCTCTATCTCTCTCTTTGGTGTTTTCTTTCATTCTTCTTGGCCCAGTGTTGAGTTTCTTTGGTCTCCAGAAACCTTCCATGCCTCATCTTTAGAGATAATTTATCTTTTGTACTTCTCAAAGCTTTTGTGTTTAGTGGCTCATTTTGCATATATGTTGGTGCTTTGTCAGGCCTTTTATTATTTTATTCTCCTCTTTTCAAAGATGTCTTAGAATTTGCTGGGCTGATACACTAACATTCACTTGGTAAATTGCTAAGTTGCACTTTCTTGAGGCTAGGTTTGTGATGTTGTGCCCATTATGATGGCTGTTTCTACCCTATGTCCGTTGCACTTGGAGCGCTTCTTGCATCCATTGAGCTTGTGCTGGGATAAAAGAATGGACTTTTTACTGTTGTGAGCACAGTGGCTCATGAGCTTCAAAAACTCTGTCTTTTACATCAGAGCATCTCATATAGTTGTGCAGATTGCTTCCTGCTCAAGCATGCCGGCCCAAGGGCCCAAATGGGGGCTGTCTGCCAGCCTGTGCTTCCCTTGCCAAGCCTTGCATCTGGTGCAAGGCTGCATCCCCAAGGGAGGACCCTTTTCCTAATACACACGAGGGTGTCATGTGGGCTGGCAGCCTGTCTGCTTTAACTTAGCGAGGTATCTTTAGGGGAGAAGCTGGAAGAAGAAGTTGTGGTGTTTCTTGTGGGGAGCAAAGATCTGCTTACTTGCCTGGAATCTTGAAGTCTCCCAAGATGAGGGAAGTCATTAGGGACCAAAACAAATTGTTTAAAGGTTGGTAAAGAACCACTTGGCCTGTGCTAGCATTTTTCATGCCCAGGATGATTTTTATGTTCCATTAGTTATTCAGTATACTCAGTGGGGGACTTGCAGTAAGAGCTACAGATCCGATTTCAGCCTGTGTAGCCCCTTGGTCACCCTTGCCTGCTGAGTCCTACTCTCCTTAGAGAATTGCTGCCCCCTGAGCTTGTCCCCAGGGGCCTTCAACCACCTGGCTTCCATTTTCCACCTACTTTGATCAATGCCTGGAGCAGCCCGCTTGGATTCAGGGCTGCATTTTCTAGATGTCAACAATGTAGTGACTTGGCAGGCTTTGCCACACTGTAGTTGCATCTGAGAGCTGCACGTACCTTAGGTTTTTCATTATTGTCCTCATGTGAACCATAAATATCCTTCCTCTGACTAGTATGCTGAAGGGATAGCACGCTTCCATTTAGCAGATGTTTCTTGATGTTGCCCTTTGTTCTGAGATCTGTGACTTGGACCTTATCTATATTGAACTGAATTTGTTATCTGTTTGCCTGGACACCTCTTCTAATGTGGCCTGAGGCTTTCTGTATTCATCCTTGTATTAGTGCGCTAGGGCTCCCTAACAAAATACCACAGACTGTGTGGATTAAACAAAAGAAGTTTATTTCTCACAGTTCTGGAGGCTGGAAGTCTAAAATCAAGATGCCAGCAGGGTTGGTTTCTGGTGAGAACTCTCTTTGGCTTGCAGATGGCTGCCTTCTCCCTGTGTCCTCACATGGCCTTTTCTCTGTGTGCATTTGTGGTGTCTCTTCCTTTTCATATAAGGACATCAGTCCTATTGGATTAGGGTCTCACCTGTATGACCTCATTTAATTTTAATTAAATGCCTCATCTCCAAATACAGCCACAGTGGGGTTAGGATTTCAACATATGAACTTTGAATGGACACAGTTCACTCTATAACAACCCACACTTGCTAGACTTTCTCATTTAAACATATCCAGTAGATATTAAAATAACAACATTTCAGAGATACCTTTTTTGTCCATTTGGGCTCATGCAGCCAAGTTAAAGACTTCATTGCCACCCTCAGAAAAACACTCCATTTAGCAATAATTACACTTTGGATCTTGCCCCTTAGATGGAGTCCTAATTGTTATTTCCAAAAATCTAAGCCTCATTTTTGGAAACTGCTCCCCTATGTTAAATATAGCGAAATGCTTCCAGACAATCTCATTTTGTTAAAATTAAACTGGTGTTTTCTGGACTCTATTTGTCCCATAAGCTGCATTCTCTAAGGGCTTGGCAGGCTGGGGCCCCCAGCCTGTGCTTACAGTAATCATGTTGACTTTTAATCAAGAGCTTTATTTTGGCAGGTTCTCTTTTTTGGTCATTTGAAAAATACTTCCCGATGGTTCAGAGTTTAAATTCACCAGACTTAAAGAAGTGCTGGATCATGAAGAGGAATTTTTCTTGGGAAAAAACAGCTATCCTTGTATATAGTATTAATGGGCAATTTTGGTAATGATGGTAATGAGGGCGAGGACTTGATTATCCACCCTGGACCTTTAAAAATTTAGGGAGCATCAGGTCTTATTTCACATCTACCATGCAGTATTGAAGAAATTCAACAATCTGAATTTTTTCTCAGAAGAAAAGTGATTTCCATGAGAGGAGGGTTTTTTTTTTTTTTTGAGACCATTTTGTAATGCAGGTGCATGATAAAAAGTGCACATTCTTTGGGGATTAATCATGAAATGTTTCAGGTTCGTTATAAGGAAGCTCATTAGTCTAGTGAAGTAAGGGCCACTTTCTTGGTCATGAACTTACTGTTTGCACTATTCGATCAGTTACTTTCTGGGATAGGTAGTATCTGTGGGTGCCACTGGTGGATCTAAGACACAGGAAGGGAGAAGAAAAACACCTGAGGCTTATATAGTAAAGTCTGATCCTTTCTGTGCTGGAAACATTTGGTAAATAGTTAAATCTATTGCATATGTTTGCAATGAATAACTGAATGGCGAAATGAATAAATTTCCTTAATTCAGGCTGGACTATTTCCCAAATAACCCAAATCAGTGATAGGCAAAGACAATGCTATGTGTTCATCAGGCCCCTGTTCCTTTTCCTCCTGAGCGCATCGCTGAAATTGTACTTCTCACTCTTCCCTGTTGTTGGGTAGGGCCATAGAGTTGAATTCTAGCCAATGGAGTTTGGTGGGAATAACATATGACACCTCAAAACCTGGCTTCTGAAATCCTCTTGCATGATCCTCCACATTTTGTCTCCTCCCTTGTCCAGTGATTGGGTTCAGACGATGCGGTGGAAAAGCTCAGGGACAGCAGAGCCATAGATGGAAGCATCCTGGGTCCCTGAAACACTGCGTGGAAAGAGTCCCCCATCAACTCACATGAAACTGTGATGTGATTTGAACAAGACATAAATCTTTATTATGTTTATACCACTGAAATTTGATTTTGGGGTCATGTCACAGTAGCTTGTATCAATTACAATAGAGTTTCATCTTGGTTTTGTTTCTCAGTATTATTATGCTGAAAAATATTTGACCTGAAAGCAATGAACGCTGCAACCAAATGTACCTTTGCCAGTTTCTGCCCTATTAAGACCATATTTTTTGTTGTTGTTGTTCTACTTATTCCTAGTAGAACCACAGGGATGTGCTAACTTAGAGGCCTATTGAGCACTTGTCAGAAATCTTGTGAAGTTACATGCACATTAAAACAACAAATAAAAAACACTGTCTTTTAGAGAGGTGAAGAGGGCCAGGTATTTATTCTGCCTCTGAGATGTGTTTAGGAGTCTGCCTTCCCTAGACATAAGCTAGCAAATGAGATCATCTACCTTTGGTGGCTACCACCATCTGACTAGGGGAAGGCAGACACCAGTTCAGGCACATGTTCTTAATTGTGAAAATCCCAGAAAAGAGATGTATTTTCAGAGACAAAGCACATGAGTTCCATGTGTGACGACTATCTAATTTATTTTAGGTCTGAAGTGAATGCTTACTTTTTGTGAATGCATTAATGGACTGCTTGCCCCTCAGGATTGTTTCGGGAGAAGAGGATTCAATGTCATTGAAAGAAACCCAAGACAAAGCAATGACCAAAGGCCATAGAGAGTGAGTTTATAAATTTTTTGTCCCTCTCCTCACTTGGAGAGGTACTCATTTCATAACCTAGATTCCTCTAGAGCTGTGTAGCCCAATATGGCAGCTGCTAGTCATATGTGACTATTTAAAGTAAAAATTAATTAAAATTAAGTGAAATTAACAATTTATTTCCCCAGTCACATTAGCCACATTTCAAGTGTGCAATGTCCACATGTGGCTAGTGGCACAGATTGGACCACACAGATATACAATGTTTCTATCAATCCTGAAAGTTCTATTAGACAGTACTAGTATAGAGAGCTTGCTTTGATATTTTCATCCTTTCATGATGCAACCACATTTCCAGATTGTCTTACTTCTCAAATATTTAAAAGCACTAATAAAAACAAGACAACAGGCCCAAAATGGAGTCGTTTATGCTAAGCCTGATGTCACCAAACTGAGACTTAATTACAGTTTTGCCTCTCCCATATAAAATCTCTTGACTTTTATAGCTCTTTGAAGCTCCTTTCTGTCTGCTAGATGGGATGCTGCCTGATTCATGAATTGCTAAATAAAGCCAATAACATGTTAAAACTTACTCAGTTGAATTTTGCTCTTTTAACAGCACTATGGTGTTTTTTAAAAGCACATGAGATGTTTTTAAGATTGTTGTAATATAAATTTTGGAAAAGGTTCTGGAACAAGTCACAAAAAGATGATTTCTGAGTACTTATAAAAGGAAGTTGTGACAATTAGGCGCTATCAAGGGTTCATCAGTTAAGTTGTGACAGATTCATTTCATTTTCCTCTGTGACTGGCATAACAATATAAGCTTCATAAAAGAAGAAATTTTTAAAATCTATTTTCTTCATTGCAGAGTTCTTAATATTTCAGTGCTTACAGCATATAAAGTATTCAATAAATATCTGTTGAATCACTATCAGAGAAATAGGTGGAGACAGTTTGTTTCAGTTCATCAAGATAAAAAGTTCTCATGCTGTCTTTGAAGCAGTGGTTGCTGGATAATAAGACAGTTGGGTGAGTTGCTAACTAGTTAAATAACCATGAGAAGCAGCTAATGAAAAGAGCTTGTGAGTTGGAATCAGATTTAGAGCTACCTTCAGTTCTCGGTTCTTTCACTTAACCTGTGTGATCCCAGGTAGTGATTTCACTTCTCTGAATAACTGTTTTTTCATCTTTAGATTGGGCATAATAATATCTACATCATGAGGTTGTTGTGGGTGTCAGATATGGTGATATGAAAGGCTAGCATGAGTATAGCATGGAAGGAGGTCTCTAGTAGAATTTTATAGGGCGAGTCTTCACTCTGACCTAGCCAATGTTTGTATCTCTGACATCAGTAAGCATATAGTGATTGGATTTGTGGATGACCTAAACTGGAGTAAAGATCAGAATTCAGAGGGACCTTAATAGACCGAAAAGATAGGCTAAATCTAATCCTTTAAGGTTCATAAGGAGAAATATGATGATTTACACTTGCTTTAAAGAAACATTGCAATGGTAGTGGACAGACAACATGTGGCTTAACCTCTGTGTGCAAACAAACTTGGGGACTTAAAACAGTTAGTGTCCCATGCGCCATGTGCTGTGGCTGCCAGAAGTTAGTTTTAGCAAAGGAATAAGGCGCCCAGAGTTACATATTGGAACTCCTGGGAAGTTAAAAATGCTGATGACTGGGCCATTGCCAGAGCTTCTGATTTAATTGGTGTGGGCACAGCTTTAGCGCTGGGAGTTTTAACTTTACCTTCCCCACCCCTAGGCGCTTCTAATATGCAACCAAGTTTGAGAAATACGGGTCTAGCTGAGGGAGTGCCTGCCTAGTTCTGTTCACTCCATATTTATACAGCCTGTAAATGTTACTTGCATGGAAGAATGCCTGATGGTGGTTCAGAATGCCCTGCTCAAGCTTGGAGTGTCTTTGGGGAAGATGTCAGGACAGTGAGTGGACTGGCAATTCTAATATTCTGAGGGGAAGTTTGAAGGAACAAAGCCCTTTGTCTTGGAGAACAGTTAGAAGAGGTAACAAACAGTCCTGGACATGGCTTTCTTGGTCTGGCGTAGGAAGCTGGATTCATTTCCTCTCTCCTCCTCTCCGGCATTTCAGAGGGTAGAGAGGGATCCACTGAATGCAAGCTTCAGGAGATAGACTGGGAAGTGCTTTGCTGACAGTAGTGCTTTCTGGAGGTGGCAGGGTTGCTGGACTCTGGAAATTTACAGAGACCTCACAGATTCTGTGGTGCATTTAAAGGGATTTAAACAGGCTCGGTGGTGGGTTCAACTACTGGCAAGTTTTCTTTCATCCCTGACTCACCTCCTGCTCTCTCACTTTCATTCCCTGCCTCAGGCATACCGGTTGCATCCCTGTTCTTTGAGCCCCACTCGCTCCACCCCCAGCACTTTCTCCACCTCAGGGTCTCTGCAGTTGCTGTTTCTTCCTCTTGAAGTACTGTTCCTCCAGATATCTGGATAGCTCCAGATATCTGCACAATTTACCCTCACCTCCAGTATTTTGCTCAAATTACAGTCTCTCCTACTCCTTATCCCCCTTTCTTTTTCATTTTCCTTTATCAGCATCTGAAATCACGCAGACATAGGCACACACACACGCACACACACACACACACACACACACACACACACACACAGGTGTATATCTCTGTATATATTCCTTTAATAGACTGTAAGCCTCACATGGTCCAGGACTTTTGTCTGAAGTGTGCACTGATGTATCCCCTATGCCGGAAACATGCTGGGCTTTCACAGGTGCTCAAGAAACATTTGTTGTTGCATAAATCTCCAGGATCATTGAGTTCTATGGACTCTCACCAACTGTATCTTGCATTTTCTGTTCTGGCCTGGATGAACTTCCTGGAAGGAGGCCACCTAATTTATATCTTTGAAGGATAAATTTAGTAGTATATGGGTAGAATGACCACTTTCAAACTGTTTCTCTTTTTTCCTTTTCTTCCCTCACATCAGATGGGAACAGCATTTCTAAAGACAAAACGTTATTACTGATTAGCAGTTTTCAGGCAACCATTGAATGAAATCCAATGTGGAAAGGAAATATGAAACTTTACTGCAGTGTAATTTGTTTCTTCTGAACCACTTTGGGTACAGTAAGGGTCAGTAATGCACAGGAAAGCTAGGTTTAATTCCTTTGATGTGTAAAAATTAGTGCTTTGTCATAGAGTACGGATGTAGGAGGACAAATCACCGGCACATTAAGTTGTTCCTGCTACATAAATTACAAATCTTGTTAGGAAAAAAGTATTAGCATCATCCCTTCTTATTTTAAAAATGCCAACTCTGATAAACAGTCAGCCTTGGGCATATATTAAAATGCTTGAATTGTCCTAAAATAAATTCAGCCTTTTAAGATAACACCTCATTTTAATTTCATACACGATTAAATCTATTAATTCAGAAGTCTTTTAACATATAAGTTTTGAAATCATAATAGTACTCTTTAACTCCCTGTGGAAAAACTTAAACCTCTCTCTGCTTCTTTAATAACTTTCCTTTATTGACTGAGAATTCTAAGAAATCCTCAGTTACTTTGTTTTGTGTTTTTGTGTGTTTTGCTCAAGGAGAAGAGGAAATTAAATTGTGATACTAAATCCCTTTTCATTTTTTGAAGGAGATTTTGCTTTTAATCATAGTCCAGAAGGAGGCTGAAAAAGCTTTGTGAATCAAATATTTTATCTCTCTCATGATGAGATAGTCTAAATTATTGTCTTATATCCAGCAAAATCTTTATTCCTACATCCAGTGGAACTTTTGAATTTTTCATTCTTAGCAGAAATAGTGCCTCCTCCCTGCCATTCAGGGTGACTGCTTCTCAGCTGTTTTGTAACTTGAAGGCCTTTTCTTGCAAACATAAATTTGAGGAGACCGAAGCTCAGGGCAGGTTCTCACTGCCTGGCCTGGCCCGGGAGGCTGTCTTCAGACAGAGCCGCAGTACCGCCTTTCCAGACGGAGGCATCCTCCTGTCCAGTTCAGAGACCTTGGAGGCTTGAATAGCCATACCTCTGTCCTCTTCAAAATCTCCTTTGAGGGGAAACTCTGTCAACACATATTTATTATTATTGAGAACTTCTGCATGTCAGACTTTGTGCTTGGGGCTGGAGGTACAGTGGTGAGGAAAACCATATGTTCTATAAAATACTCGACCTAAAGAATTAATGCAACATGTGCATATTACCTCTTTGAGATAAAGAAAAACTGGAAAAATTTTCATTTGCTGCAGAAAAAAGTTATATATATATATAATATATTCATACGTATCAGTATTTATCAAAAATATTTATTTTTTTTCTTTCCTCCTCCCCCTCCCCTCCCCTCCCCTTCCTCTAACTCAGTTATAGTTCTTGTGTTAAGCAAGCTGGTGTTGGAGAATTGGATCTCTAGAGACCCATGGAGTGGTTCTAGATCTTGCTCTGGATTCCTGAGATGTAGCCTGTCCCAGACCTGAGTCATTCCTGTGACTTGTGGTGGTTACAGAGAAGGTACTTATCAGTGAATGAAGAAGAAGAGGCTTATTACTGCTATTTGTAAACACGATTTTGCTTGAAAATCTATAATGGCAAACTCTACTAGAGTAGAAACTTTTTTCCCTATTGATTTCTTTTTGCTATAATTTTGTCTGAATTATTTGAAGGTTCCCTGGTTCACATTTCAAAGAGCTCACTTAATAATCTGGTAAATTTCATCAGAGTATGAGGATAGGGTAAAACTTCTCAACTTTTTGCCCTGAAACTTCATAGTATGATTATAGGTAATTTCTTAAAGGCCTATCTATACTAATTGTGTATTTTGGGGCAGACATTAGAGACAGAAAAAAATTAGGTGTTGAGAGTATGCATATTACACGTTAATTCCCATTGTTTACAGTTGTTCTTTAAATACATGCGTTTTACACAGACTAAAAGTATTTCAGCAGTTTGGTTCTTTTTTTTTTTTTTTTTTTTTTTTTTTTTTTTTTTTTTTTTTTTTGGCGGTACACGGGCCTCTCACTGTTGTGGCCTCTCCCGTTGCGGGGCACAGGCTCCAGACGCGCAGGCTCAGCGGCCATGGCTCACGGGCCTAGCTGCTCTGCAGCATGTGGGATCTTCCCAGACCGGGGCACGAACCTGCATCCCCTGCATTGTCAGGTGGCCTCTCAACCACTGCGCCACCAGGGAAGCCCCTGGTTCATTTTTAAACTATCTAATATCTTCATGCATGATTAATTGAGTCATTCATTCCATTTAGTTAATACTTGAGCGTCTACTATATGCCAGGTAATGGGGCTACTCAGGCCTTCACAGGTCTTCTAATCTACTGATAGGTATGTACAAGTAATCAGATCATTGTAACTTAGGGGGAAGCACTATGGGAGCACATAGTAGAGGGTGGCCTAACTCTGACATGGGGGGAGGTGGCAAGGACTTCCTCCTGGAAGAAGTAAGATATAAGCCAGGTCCTGAAGGGGCAGGGAAAGGTAACCTGGTGAAGCTGTTGTGGTGGGAGAGGGGGTTTGGACCAAGGAAGTAGCTCATGCAGATGCCTGGAGCTGGGAGCATGCCATGGTGTTTTTGGGGTCTTCCTCTTCTCAGAGATATTTACAAGAGCAAGAACTTCAAACTGTGCCTGATCGGGACATTTACAGTTTCAAAAATATTGCAGAAGCCTGGTGAACACCATCCCAGTCTTGACAGGTGCGTGGTCTGATACGTCCAAAGATAGCTCTTGTCACCCAGGTGATCCCCTGCCCTTAGGGCACACACCTGAGCTTTTAGCAGTTTATTCTCACCTGGTGGCCAGGTTGGCTTTGGACTGGTTAGTGCAGACTGGTACACCTGGAATAGGGATCCTCCTGGGGATGAGGTGGGAAGCCCTTGTAAACTGAAGATTCCAGGACTGCTTCTGTTGGGAAGAGAGAATGATTGGTGTGAGATGTAAGTATCAGGAAACTCTTTGCATTCTGGAACCCCTAATGAAGATGAGTTGTAGAGGCACATGGATCAAAGTCATGCAGTGTAATTTGATTAATTTCCCAAGAAACCAACTCAACGTTTTACGGTGCAAAGAGCGCTGAAATTGGGAAAAGTCCAAAAGGTCTAGGTTCTAGTTCCAACTATGTGCCCTGTAACAAAGCTATTATTGTTTTGTGCCACCACTGTAATATGGACTTGGCTGTACAAGGGCCTAAAATACCGTAGGACCAACTGTGGCTCTCAACAGGCTGTAACCGTTGCTGGGCTTCATAACTTCCCTCTCCCCATATGCTCCTTGGAATATATTTTGTCGTTCAGATCATCTTTCATCCATCATTCCAAGTCCTAGTCTCTTGACTAAGTGATCAGCAACGAGAACCTGTTACCCTACTTTTGCTTGCCCTCCCTCTTTCCCTTCATTTCATATGCTCAGCAATTCAAAACAAAAGAGGAAAACAGTAAGATATGCATTTGTTGCCAGACTTGAATGTAATCCTTGGAATAGGCTTTGTATCTGCTTGTTCCTTATAGCATATGATAGATTTCTCACTAAATTTAAGTGTACAGGTTATTGGTATAGAATTATTAAGATAAAAATACTTTGACTCAAGGAATATCTCTGCTGTTTCACACTCCATGCAATTTTGCTACCCAGCTCTTGGTATGAGCTTTGTGTTGAAAGAATGAACTTGCATTTCTGACTCTGTAATGTGAGTGATGAATAGGGGAATGATTGGTCTGTTGCTGGGTGGCCACCCTCTTGAAGAAGAGAATTCTGAAATTCTCTTTTCATCTCTGTTTTTTTTTTTTTCCGTTTTTGGCCTCATTGAAAGCTCTAAGTGTTAAAAATTAAACATTTGAAATGTGGTTTTGGAAGTATCCAGGCTAGAGCTTACAAAAATCCATGTTACTATCTTGCATTGTCCAGTACAGTTAAGAACCTGTTCAGTGGTGTTTTCTGCAATATTTCAACATTTTTCTGTTGTCCTGACTCTACTAATTCACCTTTCCGTTCTGCTTATTGATGCCAGGATGATCCCCCTCACCCC
>RJWK010036542.1:0-21668 GCA_004363435.1 Platanista minor | reverse complement strand
AGAAAGAGAAAGACAAATACCATACGCTAACACATATATATGGAATCTAAGAAAAAAAACAAATGTCATGAAGAGCCTAGGGGTAAGATGGGAATAAAGACACAGACCTACTAGAGAATGGACTTGAGGATATGGGGAGGGGGAAGGGTAAACTGTGACAAAGTGAGAGAGTGGCATGGACATATATACACTACCAAATGTAAAATAGATAGCTAGTGGGAAGCAGCCGCATAGCACAGGGAGATCAGCTCGGTGCTTTGTGACCACCTGGATGGGTGGGATAGGGAGGGTGGGAGGGAGGGAGACGCAAGAGGGAGGAGATCTGGGAACATATGTATAACTGATTCACTTTGTTATAAAGCAGAAACTAATACACCATTGTAAAGCAATTATACTCCAATAAAGATGAAAAAAACAAACAAAAAAACATATGGCACCTGAGACTGAACCTAATAAAATATGTAAAAGGCCTAAATTAAAAAATATATAATTATCAAAGAAAAAGCATAGATAATCTACTACTGGAACTGTCTAATAATAATAAGACATGTTAGTCTGTAAATGCAGTGAATTTTCATTCAAAACCCAAAGAGTCTTTTGTTTTGTTTTGTTTTGTTTTTTTGGTGGTATGCGGGCCTCTCACTGTTGTGGCCTCTCCCGTTGCAGAGCACAGGCTCCGGACACGCAGGCTCAGTGGCCATGGCTCATGGGCCCAGCCACTCCGCGGCATGTGGGATCTTCCCGGACCGGGGTACGAACCCGTGTCCCCTGCATCGGCAGGCGGACTCTCAACCACTGCGCCACCAGGGAAGCCCCCCAAAGAGTTTTAATGAAAGTAAATAAGCTACTTTTAAAATTTGTATAGGAAAATATGAGCTAATGTTTGAAGAACATATGGGGAATGTTTGAAGAACAGGATGAGGATAAATCTTACATATAACACATCTGACTACAAAGCTATATAAAGAGTATGTGTTTGGTATACTGATAGACAAAGAGACCAATGAAAGGTAAAAAGCCCACGAACGTTTCAGTGAAAATATAGAAACTTGATATATGGCAGAGCTAATAATTTAGATTAGTGGAAAATAAAATCTATATCCATGTCTCAGTACATATAATAATCAATTCCACAGAGGTTAGAAATTTGTGTTACCAGCAAACTATGCAATTCTTAGAAAAATAATGAGTATTTTATTAAGGTTGGATAAAACACTACTATTTTTAAGGAAATATTTTAAAATGAATTTATTTGACTGTAAAAGGAAAAAATTGTATTCATTAAAATTTGAATTTACAAAACAGAAAGAAGAACATAAAGTCAGAAGACAATCAGAAAGCAGGAAAGATATGTACATAAATCTTTGACCTAGAATGTTTGTTTACAAAATCCTAATTAACAGGAAATTTATTTTCAAAATGAGTGAATAATATGAATAGATGTTTCACTGTAGAGGATGTTTGAATCATCAGTAAACCACTAGTCTAGTCACTTGTTGCTATGTGATGAATCAAGATCGAATAGGCTCATTCAGAAGGTTTTCACTTAGTCTTTTTTTCTTTTTTAATAGATCTTTATTGGTGTATAATTGCTTCACAATACTGTGTTAGTTTCTGTTGTACAACAAAGTGAATCAGCCATATGCATACATATATTCCCATATCCCCTTGCTCTTGAGCCTCCATCCCACCCCTCCAGGACATTGCAAAGCACCAAGCTGATCTCCCTGTGCTATACTACTGCTTCCCACTAGCTAACTATATTATGTTTGGTGGTATATATATGTCTATGCTACTCTCATTTCTCTAGTAATAAGTGATGTTGAGCATCTTTTTACGTGTTTTTTATATATCTGTATGTCTTTTTTGGAGAAATGCCTATTTAAGTCTTCCACCTGTTTTTTATTTTTTAATTTATTTTTATTTATTTATTTTTGTGGTATGCGGGCCTCTCACTGCCGCAGCCTCTCCCGTTGCAGAGCACAGGCTCTGGATGCACAGGCCCAGCGGCCATGGCTCACAGGCCCAGCCACTCCGCGGCACGTGGGATTTCCCCCTGACCAGGGCACGAACCAGTGTCCCCTGCATCGGCTGGCGGACTCTCAACCACTGCGCCACCAGGGAAGCCCCAAAGTCTTCCACCCGTTTTTTTAATTGGATTATTTGTTTTTTTGATATTGGGCTCCATGTGCTGTTTTTATACTTTGGAGATTAATCCTTTGTCTGTTGCTTCATTTGCAAATATTTTCTCCCATTCTGAGGGTTGTCTTTTTGTCTTAATTATAGTTTCCTTTGCTGTGCAAAAGATTTTAAGCTTTATTAGGTCCCATTTCTCTATTTTTGTTTTTATTTTCATTACTCTAGGAGGTGGGTGAAAAAAGATCTTGCTATGGTTTATGTCAAAGAGTGTTTTTCCTATGTTTTCCTCTAAGAGTTTTATAGTGTCTGGTCTTATATTTAGGTTTTTAATCCATTTGGAAGTTATTTTTGTGTATGGTGCTAGGTAGTGTTCTAATTTCATTCTTTTACAGGTACCTGTCCAGTTTTCCCAGCACCACTTATTGAAAAGGCTCTCTTTTCTCCATTGTATGTTCCTGCTTCCTTTGTCATAAATTAGGTGACCATATGTGTGTGGGTTTATCTCTGGGCTTTCTTTTTCTTTTTTTTTTTTACATGAATGAATCAACAGTTTAATTTTTATTTATTTAATTTTGGCTGTGTTGGGTCTTCATTTCTGTGTGAGGGCTTTCTCTAGTTGCAGCGAGCAGGGGCCACTCTTCATCGCGGTGCGCGGACCTCTCACTATTGAGGCCTCTCTTGTTGCGGAGCACAGGCTCCAGACGTGCAGGCTCAGTAGTTGTGGCTCATGTGTCCAGTTGCTCCGCGGCACGTGGGATCTTCCCAGACCAGGGCTCGAACCCGTGTCCCCTGCATTGGCAGGCAGATTCTCCACTACTGCACCACCAGGGAAGCCCTATCTCTGGGCTTTCTATCCTGTACTTTTGATCTATATTTCTGTTTTTGTGCCAGTACCATACTGTCTTGATTATTGTAGCTTTGTAGTATAGTTTGAAGTCAGGGAGCCTGACTCCTCAAGCTCCATTTTTTTTTTCTCAAGATTGCTTTGACTATTCGGGGTCTTTTGTGTTTCCATACGAATTGTAAAATTTTATGTTCTAATTCTGTGAAGAATGTCATTGGTATTTTATAGAGATTGCTTTGAATCTGTAGACTGCTTTGGGTAATATAGTCATTTTCACAATACTGATTCTTCCAATCCACAAACATTGTATATTTCTCCATCTGTTTATGTCATCTTTGATTTCCTTTATCAGTGTTTTATAGCTTTCTGAGTACAAGCCTTTTGCCTCCTTAGGTAGGTTTATTCCTAAGTATTTTATTCTTTTTGTTGTGATGGTAAATGGGGTTGTTTCCTTAATTTCTTTTTCTGATTTTTTGTTGTTAGTGTATAGGAATGCCAGAGATTTCTGTGCATTGATTTTGTATCCTGCAGCCTTACCAAATTCATTGATTAGTTCTAGTAGTTTTCTGGTGGCATATTAGGTATTTCCCACATGTAGCATCATGTCATCTACAAACAGTGACAGTTTTACTTCTTCTTTTGCAATTTGCATTCCTGTTATTTCTTTTTCTTCTCTGATTGCCATCACTAGGAATTCCAAAACTATGTTGAATAAGAGTGACAGGAGTGGACATCCTTGTCTTGTTCCTGATCTTAGTGGAAATGCTTTCAGTTTTTCACCATTGAGGACGATGTTGGCTGTGGGTTTGTCATATATGGCCTTTATTATGTTGAGGTAAGTTCCCTCTATGCTTACTTTCTGGAGGGTTTTTATCATAAATGGGTGTTGAATTTTGTTGAAAGCTTTTTCTGCATCTATTGAGATGATATATGGTTTTTCTCCTTCTATTTGTTAATATGGTGTATCACATTGATTGATTTACATATATTGAAGAATCTTTGCATCCCTGGGGGAAATCCCCCTTGATCATGGTGTATGATCCTTTCAATATGTTGTTGGTTTCTGTTTGCTAGTATTTTATTCAGGATTTTGACATCTATGTTCTGTGGTATTGGTCTATAATTTTCTTTTTTTGTGATATCTCTTTCTGGTTTTGGTATAAGGATGAGGGTGGCTTTGTAAAGTAAATTTGGGAGTGTTCCTCTCTCTGCAATTTTTTGGAAGAGTTTGAGAAGCATCAGTGTCAGCTCTTCTCTAAATATTTGATAGAATTCACCTGTGAAGCTGTCTGGTCCCGGACTTTTGTTTGTTGGAAGATTTTTAATTACAGTTTCAATTTCATTAGTTGTGATAGGTCTATTTATATTTTCTAATTCTTCCTGGTTCAGTCTTGGAAAATTGTATCTTTCCAAGAATTTGTACATTTCTTCATTGTTATCCATTTTATTGGCATATAGTTGTTTGTACTAGTCTCTTACAATCCTTTGTATTTCTGTGGTGTCAGTTTTAATTTCTCCTTTTTCATTTCTAATTTTATTGATTTTCATCCTCTCCTCTTTTTTCCTGATGAGTCTGGCTAAGGGTTTATCAATTTTGTTTATCTTCTCAAAGAATAAGCATTTAGTTTCATTGATCTTTGCTATTATTTTCTTTGTTTCTATTTCATTTATTTCTGCTTTGATCCTTATGATTTCTTTCCTTCTACTGATTTTGGGATTTCTTTGTTCTTCTTTCTCTAGTTGCTTGAGGTGTAGGGTTAGATCTTTTATTTGAGATCTTTCTTGTTTCTTGAGGTGAGATTGAATTGCTATAAACTTCTCTCTTAGAACTACTTTCGGTGCATCCCATAGATTTGGGGTCATCATGTTTTCATTGTCATTTGTTTCTATGGATTTTTTTGTTTCTTCTTTGATTTCTTTAGTCATCTCTTGGTTATTTAGTAGCACACTGTTTAGCTTCCATATATATGTGTTTTTCACAGTATTTTTTCCTGTAATTGATTTACAGTCTCATAGCGTTGTGGTCAGAAAAGATACTTGATACAATTTCAATTTTCTTAAATTTTCTAAGGCTTGATTTGTGACCCAAGATGTGATCTATTCTGGAGAATGTTGCATGTGCACTTGAGAAGAAAGTGTATTCTACCACTTTCGGCTGGAATGTTCTATAAATATAAATTACATCTGTCTGGTCTATTTTGTCATTTAAAGCTTGTGTTTCCTTATTTATTTTCTGTTTGGATGATCTCTCCACTGGTGTAAGTGGGGTGTTGAAGTCTCCTAATATTATTGTATTTCTGTTGATTTCCCCTTTCATGGTTGTTAGCATTTTCCTTATGTATTGAGTTGCCCCTATGTTGGGTGCATAGACATTTATAATTGTTATATCTTCTTCTTGGGTTGATCCCTTGATCATTATGCAGTGTCCTTCCTTATCTCTTGTAACATTCTTTATTTTAAAGTCTATTTTATCTGATATGAGTATTGCTACTCCAGCTTCTTTTGCTTTCCATCTGCTTGGATTATCTTTTTCCATCCCTTCCCCTTCAGTCTGTATGACCCTAGGTCTGAAGTGGGTCTCTTGTAGACAACATATATATGTGTCTTATTTTTGTATCTATTCATCCAGTCTGTGTTTTTTTGTTGGGGCATTTAATTCATTTACATTCAGGGTTATTATCAATATATATGTTCCTATTACCATTTTCTTAATTGTTTTAGGTTTGTTTTTGTGGGTCTTTTTCTTCTTTTGTGTTTCCCGCCTAGAGAAGTTTCTTTAGCATTTGTTGTAAAGCTGGTTTGCTGGTGCTGAATTCTCTTAGCTTTTGCTTCTCTGAAAAGCTGTTGATTTCTCCATTGAATCTGAATGAGATTCTAAGTGGGTAGAGAATTCTTGGTTTAAGTTTTTCTCTTTCATCACTTTAAGTATATCCTGCCACTCTCTTCTGGCCTGCAGAGTTTTTGCTGAAAAATCAGCTGATAACCTTATGGGGATTCCCTTGTGTGTTATTTGTTGTTTTTCCCTTGCTGCTTTTAATATTTTCTCTTTGAATTTAATTTTTGTTAGTTTGATTAATATGTGTCTTGGTGTGTTTCTCCTAGGGTTTATCCTGTATGGGACTCTCTATGCTTCCTGGACTTGATTGACTATTTCCTTTCCCATGTTAGAGAAATTTTCCACTATAATCTCTTCAAATATGTTCTCAGACCCTTTTTTTTTTTCTCTTCTTCCTCTGGGAACCCCTATAATTCAAATGTTGGTGTATTTAGTGTTGTCCCAGAGGTCTCTGAGATTGTCTTCAATTCTTTTCATTGTTTTTTCTTTATTCTACTCTGCAGTAGTTATTTCCACTATTTTTTCTTCCAGGTCACTTATCCATTCTTCTACCTCAGTTAATCTGCTATTGATTCCTTCTAGAGAATTTTAAATTTCATTTACTTTGTTGTTCATCATTGTTTGTTTGCTCTTTAGTTTTTCTAGATCTTTGTTAAACATTTCTTGTATTTTCTCATTCTGTCCCTCAATTCTGTTTCTGAGATTCTGGCTCATCTTTACTATCATTACTGTCATCTTTACTTTTTCAGGTAAATTGCCTATTTCCTCTTCATTTATTTGGTCTTGTAGGTTTTTACCTTGCTTCTTCATCTCTGACATATATATTTGCTGTCTCATTTTTTTTCTTTTTTTATGAGTGGGCTTGTGTTCCTGTCTTACTGGTTGTTTGGCCTGAGGCTTCCAATACTGGAGTTTATAGGCTGTTGGGTATAGTTTGGTCTTGGTGCTGAGATGAGGACCTCTAAGAAACCTCACTCTGATAAATATTCCCTGGGGTCTGACGTCCTCTGTTATTCCAGTGGTTTGGACTCTGAGCTCCGAGTCCGTAGGAGCTCTGAAAAATTTACTCAGAGCTCCCACCACAGGAGCTTCGGCCTGATCCCCAGCAGTTCGTTTGGGGGTTCCTTCCATCTCCTTGGGAATCGGGGTCCTCCACCAGCGTCTGGCAGACACCCTAGTTGTGGGGTGACACGAACTCCACATACTTCCACACCAGCATCTTGACTCCACCCACTTCTCCCTAAGAATCTTTTTTTTTTTTTTTTTTTTTTTTGTGGTACTTGGGCCTCTCACTGTTGTGGCCTCTCCCGTTGTGGAGCACAGGCTCCAGATGTGCAGCCTCAGTGGCCATGGCTTATGGGCCCACCCAGTCCATGGCCTGTGGGATCCTTCTGGACCAGGGCACGAGCCTGTGCCCTTTGCATCAGCAGGCAGACTCTCAAACACTGCACCACTAGGGAAGCCCCCTAAGAGTCTTTAAAACATATTCAGTCAGAATATGGCTGGGACTGGAGTCATCATTTGTACTGTCTAGCACTCAGGTTGGATGGCTAGAAAAGGTGAAGTCTAGTCAGGCATCTCTCTAAAATGCAAAGAGGCTACCTTAAGTTTTCTAACATCATACTGGACTTCTTGCATGATGGTTGACTTCCCCCAGAGTGAACATTCCAAAAGATATGAAGATTAAAATAGCCTGAACCCCCAAATTGGCACAGTGTCTACTCTGCCATATTCTATTGGACATAGCAATCATGAGCTCACCTGTTTTCAAGGGATGAGCACATATACCTCAACTCAGTGGGCAGAGCTTCAAAAAATTTGTGGCCATCTTTGATCTGCTACAAACTTTGAAAATAAACTCAATCTATAAATACTCAAGTAAGTAACTTAAAACTATGATGAAATGATATTTATCCAACATTGTATTGACCGGAGGTTTAAACTCTGAAAATGGCAAGTTTTTGGTGAGGAGGTAAATAAAAATATCTCATGCACTCCTGGGTGGGTAGGCATGGGTACAAGTCTTTGGAGGATGGTATTTATACCACCTATTAAAGTTGAAATTATTCAAACCCTCTAGGCTCAGTAATTCCACTTCTATATATATATAACCTACAGACACTCTCAAAAATGTGCATCAGGCTATGTTTATAAGAAGTTCATATTATTCATTGTTCATAGTAGCAGAATGTTCAAATGCTGATTGATTCTCACCCAGCAGAGGAAAATGGGAAAAGGAAGAGAAATGGGGTCTCATTTGTATCTGCTGTATTTAATATTTAATTTCATTTTTTAAATGTCTGAGGTGAATATAGCATAATGTTAAGATTTACTAAAACCTGAGAAGTTTTTAAATGAGTGTCCATAATATTAATATATTATTTTCAGTGGATAAAAGTGACTTCAAAAGTTTAATAAAGAGAACCTAGAGGGCTTCCCTGGTGGCTCAGTGGTTGAGAGACCGCCTGCCGATACAGGGGACACGGGTTCGTGCCCCTGTCCGGGAAAAATCCCATATGCCACGGAGTGGCTGGGCCTGTGAGCCGTGGCTGCTGAGCCTGCACGTCCGGAGCCTGTGCTCCACAATGGGAGAGGCCACAGCAGTGAGAGGCCCACGTACTGCAAAAAGAACCTAAAAAAAAATCTCAATTATACTGGACTCTGTGGTTTAGATCTCACTCAGTAAGTAGGTTAAGGAGAAAAGATATTTACATATATTAATGTGGTTAAAACATGTTTATTTGGGAAATTTTCTTTGGTAAAGCCCTTAATTTGTGCTTTAATTAAAAAACGCATCCTAAATACATCAGACAAGATAGGAAAAAACTCATCTTTTGTTTACTTTCTTCACATATATATATGTACATATTATATTTTTAAAGCTTTAGTATATCCATACAAGTTGAAAATGGACAGTTGTGTTTCAGATTATCATTATAAAATCAGATAAAATATTTGAATGAAATTAATAATTTATATTATGAATCCACTTTAATATAAAGTATGTTATAATTTTAAAGTGATATCATAAACCATACAAAGTGTTATTTTAAAATGTTTGTAGTTATAACACAAAATAATTATCAGTATATACTTTTACAGATATAAAAATTAGCCTGGATAACTTAATTAAGGATAATCTTAATATTTTCTGCAGATGTTCTTTGGTTAGTTAAAAGTAATTTTTAAAATTTGTCCCGTGTGCTTTAGAAAACATGTATGCTCAAAGTCTGGGATTAAATTTTTATACATATATGTTAGGTCAGTCATGATAATTAATTAGTTTAAATCGATATTTTATTGAATTTTTTTCTGTTCTATCATTTACTGAGAGAACTGTCTTTGAATCCTCACAGTATGATGGTAGACTTATGAATTCTTCCTTCCAGTTCTGTTACTCTTTTAGTTTTATAGTTGAAGCTATATTATTAGGGGAAATATATTTTGAATTGTTATATCACCTTGATTAATGAAACTTCTACCATTATGGAATGGTTTCTTTTTTTTTTTTTTCATAATGCTGTCCCTTAAAGTACTTTTTCCTGATATTAATATTTTGGAATAACTGATATTTGGTTAAAGATGGCATAGTTTTTTTTTCCATCATTTGACTTCAAATATTTACTGGACCTTATGTTTTATGTCCATGTCTTATAACCAGCATATAACTGATAATTTTTAATAAGTGAAGATTTTAATAATTTACATTTACTGATATTTTTAGATTCATTTTTTAGTATTATTTGTGCTTTGTGTTTTTCCCTTTTTATATTTTTTTCTTTTTAGTCAATTTCTAAATTGAATTTTTATTCTGTGGTTATGCTATAAATTTAAATATGCATATTTATAATAATAAAATCCAAAGTTAATGAATACCTTAAATCACATCCCAAAGAATACAGGTAAAGTAAATTACTATTACGTCTGGCATCTCTCCTCTCAATTAGCAAACCCGTCTTGCCCATTACTTTAATTCTGTTTTTTTAAACCCACAATGTATAAATTATTATTGCTGTTTTATAAATGTAATGCATATTTAGCTTTTCTTAGGTGTATTATCTATTCTTTTACCCAACATTCTTTCCTGTGTGTCAAACTTTCTTCTGTAGATCATTCACTATCTTCCTGAAAACCATCTTTCAAATGTTACTTTATCAAGAGTCTCCTGGTAGTACTCTCAATGGTGAGTACTCAGATTTTGTTTGTCTGAAACATGCTATTGAGAAATAGTTCCATGGGATATAGAATTCTTGAGTGAATTTAAGCATTTTAAAGATGTATTTTTATTGTCTATGGTTTCCATTATCTCTGTCAAGATGATAGTTTTCAAATTGCCATTGTCCTCTCTCCACAACTTTTAAACTTTTACTTCATTCCTTTTGTGTTCTAAAGTTTCAGTAGATCCACAAAGTAGTTTACCTTATATTTATTTTCCTCAAGATACATTAGGATTTCAGAGTGTAAAACTGTTGACATTCATCAGCTGGGAAGATTTGTTAAGCATGATCTCACCAAATATCCTCCTCTTTATAGCCTTGTTTTCCTTTCCGATGGAGATATGTTTTGACTTTGGTAGATTTTTTCCCTCCTTTTTCACCCCCTATTACCCTTAATTTCCATTTCATATGTTCCAGTTCTTTGTTTCACTTTGCTGCATTCATATAATAACCTAACTCTTAATTCATGTTCAATAATTTGACCTTTGACTGGGTCTAGTCTGATGTTTTAAATCATTAATTTAGTTTCCATATTTAATCATGATATTTTAAATCATTAATTTAGTTTCCATATTTGATGGACGTTTTAAATCTGATGTTTTAAATCATTAGTTTCCATATTTAATCATTATATTTTCCTTTCTAGAAATTCAATTTGCTTTTCATTCAGATCTCTCTGTTCATTTTTTTATGGACAGTTTTGCTTCCTCCTACTTTCAATATCTTTTTCAATGTTTAAATATAAATATACTCACTAAATTATGTTGAAGGATACGAAACTTGTAACATTATGGCTGAATATATTGTGTGTCTGATAAATCCAATAACTGCTCCTGATTTTTGAAGACTTTGATTTAAGCCTCTGTACTTTCTTGCTTTTTTCATTGTTTGGGATTTTTTTTTAATGAATGTGTTTTCCTTTGAACATTTTCTGTGACATTTTTGAAGCTTTGTTTGGGATTAATTTCCTCAAGAGAGGATTTGACTTTACTCCCAGCATATACTTATGACACTGCAAACTCAGGATTATTTTCAACTTTATTGTAAGCCTGGGATTTTTGTTTTGTTTTGTTTTTAAATAAAGCCTTTTTTTAGGATAGTTTTAGATTCACAGAAAAGTTGCCAACATAACAGAGAGTTCCCATATACTTCACTTAGTATCCCCATTTATTAACGTCTTATTTCTATGGTAGATTTTTTCACCCAAGAAACCTACACTGGTACATTAAATTCCAGGCTTTATTTGTATTTTATTAGTGTTATCACTAATGTTCTTTTTCTTTTCCAGTATACCACTCAAAATCTTATACTTCATTTGGTTTTCCTGTCTCCTTAGTCTCATCTGATCTGTGGCAGCTTTTCTGTCTTCCCTTGATTTTTGTGATCTTGACAATTTTGAGCATTACTGGTCAGATATTCTGTAGAATGTCTATCAATTTAGGTTTGGATGACGTTCTCCTCATGGTTAGACTGGGTTAATAGGTTTTGGGAAAGATGACCACAGTGGTGAATTGCCTTTCTCACCATATCATATTATGGGCACTGGTATACCATATCAGTACATCACTAATACACCTTATTACTTATTTTGTTTTTAATTAGGCCCAGGTAATATGGATTTAGATCTCAAAATCTACATGAGGGGGTGATTGTCATTAGGAATTCTTAGGTAGAGATTTCTGTTTCTATTTTAAGTTTTTTCTCTTCTTCTAGCTCCAAAGGTAGATGCAAAAGTAACTGTAAGCTAGAACCAACATATTTTCACACTTAAGAATGGGAACAAAATTTCTTAAAAAATTATTTTTCTTTGGAAAATTAAAATTTAAAGTTAGAACTCTGACTGTATTAATTTTATGTTCAATGTTTGGAGAAATATTCATTAGCAATTATCTTAGTCCAGGCTGCTGTAACAAAATACCATACACTAAGTAGTTTAGACAACAAACATTTATACTGCAAAGTTCTAGAGGCTGGGAAATCCAAGATGAAGAGGCTAGCAGATCTGATGTCTGTTAAGAACCTGTTTCCTGTCTTGTAGATGGCTATCTTCTCCTTGTGTCCTCCCATGGCAGAGGACAGAGAGAAAGGAACAAGCTTTCTCTTAACTCTTATAAGGGTGCTAATTGCATTCATGAGGGCTCTACCCTCATGATCTCATCTAATCCTAATTATCTCTCAAAGGCCCCATTTCTAATACCATCACATTGTGGGTTAGAGTTTTATCATGTAAATTTGTGGCAGACACAAACATTTAGTCCAGGAAAGTAATCATGTATTTGATTTTGTGGCTTTCAGTTGGCTTCATACCAGCTGTATGAACAAAAGGTTACTGAACTTTAAACTTTAAGCTCCTCACCTGGCTGTGTTTATGGTGAGGATAAAGTGTAATAATGCATATAGTTTAGCACCACACTGAACACACTGTATGAGCTCAGTATGTGTTTTCAATTATTATTGAAAGTGGAAAAGTCCAGTCTGCTAAAAATAACGTGATAACCTTGTTCTGGAACCAAGGCTAAAAAGGATGTATTTAATAGTCCTTTGTGAACACTTTTAGGATATAACATCTTTAAAGTAATATATATGTAGAATAAATATTTAGGTTCAAATTAGAAAGTAATTTACTTTTAAAATCTTTGAGTCTTTTTAATGTTCCTTACTAATTGCTTTTTAAAGCAGTTTGTAAATTTGTCTTTATAAAAATGTTTTTTTGTGGGGGGCTGAGCCACATGGCTTGTGGAATATTAGTTCCCTAACCAGGGATTGAATCCCTGCCCTCGGCAGTGAGAGTGCAGAGTCCTAACAACTGGACCACCAGGGAATTCCCTAGAGGTGTGTTGTTAATGTAACATAACTTAGCTTTGGGTAAATGAGAAAAATAAATCATCAGGAAGCTAAAACAACATATGACTTTGATCACAATTCAGTTTGGTACAGTATATATCATGTACATCCCTGTAATTATAATCTTTCCAAATATTTTGTAACCCACAGTTGTTTATTTTAGAGGTGCAAACATATTTTTCCAGGTGTGGGTAATGACCTATGACTATTCCTGAGCTCTCTTTCAATTTATAGCTTCCATGCCAGAAAAAAAGTGTGGAATGAAAAATAACCTCATTATTTTTATGCAATTACAATAGATTGGGCTTTTCTACAGCCTTTTCTATTAGGTTTTTCATCAAATATCTATTTTTGTTTGCTGAATATTTATATGTATTGCTTGAAAAATTGGCCAAGTTGATTCTTCCATTCATATACAGAATTTATGAAGAATATATTATTTTAAAGAACTATCATCCATCAGTGCAGAAAGAAATTAAGCCAATAACCTAAAAAACTGAACATATATTTTACAATAAAAGAAAGCTGATCTTTTGTCAGTATAAGAAAAATTAAACAGTTATTCAAAAATTGTAATGAGGCATGGCTTGTTAAGTATTTTGGTTCCTGGTTCTAGGTGTTACTGATATAATAAATTTTAAATAAAGATGCTAAATATAAGATTACATCGTTCTAGTATTATATATGGATATGATGGAACTTAAATAACTAAATTGCTATTAGCATGGTTATATTCAACATGAAAACTCTTTCATCCTTACTTTTCTTAAAGACTCTTCACTTTTCCACTTCCAAAATCAATATCTGAAAATATACTTACAAGTATAATAGTTTAACTCATTGATCTTTACAGCAAATAAATCTTTTCCCCATATTTTGAGGAGGGTCATAATCAGTGTCAAGATGGAAAATTTGAAATAATTCATTAAAAATTCCTTATTCCAAATGGTGATTGTCTTTTCCTGTAATCAGGAAAAAGTAAAATTTCCCCAGATTTTACATGTCTCAACACCATGAACAATAATATGCTTTTTAGACTTCCCCTTTGAATTTCAATATTCTTCAACATGTTGGGATTATATAGATTTCATGAAAAAGTGATTTGCCATTTCTAAGGATATCTTTTCAGATAATAAGAGAATTAAGGCGGAGTTAGAGAAGTAGCATTCCCTTAACAGGAAAGGGCTTGGGATTTCTCAATGCAATAACTAATACTACAATCAGATATCAGTTATGGAAAAGCCGATGCTGGATTGTGTGTGTATGTATATGGTATGTGTGTAAAACCCACTTTATTCTAACAGCCTTTATGAAAGTACCCCAGATCATTTAACCTTATATTTCCCTTCTCTACACTTGCAAGAGTTAAAATTTCTCACAGTGAAACTTCTGAAAAACCTGCACTCCTCAACATCTGAATCAGTGGGCACACTTTGTCAAAACTCAGGGCAGAATGTATTAACTTAGTACTGATCTTCACCTCCTACAGAAAGCATACTTATATTCTGTTAATGCTATGGACAAGTTTCTGTAGGAATATTATGGAGAGTATCCCTTGAGAAGTGGCTACTTACATTTATGAAACTTAAATTTATGTGGCTTCACTTGCTAAAATATTTAATTAAATTCTTATGCCATTAAAATTGGTTCAGTAATGGAGCAGTGGTAAAAACCCCTGTGGTAAGCTCCTTGTGCCTGATCCATATGTCTATCTCTCTTTGTAGTTTAAAATAAATTATTTACCTATATAATGTGCATTTAATAAAGTCAAAGATAGACAAGGGGATTATTAAATTAAATTTTAAAATGTCCTCCAAATTGTAATGATTATGCATATGAGACAGCTTTAAAATATGGTAATACTTTTTCTTTTAGTGAGAACATATAATATTAATCTTACCATCTTAACTACTTTTTTTTTTTTTTGCGGTACGCGGGCCTCTCGCTGTTGTGGCCTCTCCCGTTGCGGAGCGCAGGCTCCGGACGCTCAGGATCAGCAGCCATGGCTCACGGGTCCAGCCGCTCCATGGCACGTGGGATCTTCCCAGAATGGGGCACCAACCCGTGTCCCCTGCATTGGCAGGTGGACTCTCAACCACTGTGCCACCAGGGAAGCCCTTAACTACTTTTTAAAATTAATTTTTGTTGGAGTATAATTGATTTACAATGTTGTGTTTCTGCTGTACAGCAAAGTGAATCAGCTAAACATATGCATATATCCACTCTTTTTAGATTCTTTTCCCATATAGGTCATAACAGAGTGTTGAGTAGAGTTCCCTGTGCTATGTAGTAGGTTCTTATTAGTTATCTATTTTATATATAGTAGCAAGTATATGTCAATCCCAATCTCCCAATTTATTCCTCCCCCCCATCCACCTTGGTAATGTAAGTTTTTTTTCTACATGTCTGACTCTTTCTGTTTTGTAAATAAGTTCATTTGTACCCTTTTTTTAGATTCCACATATAAGTGATACATATATTTGTCTTTCTCTGACTTATTTCACTCTGTATGATAATCTCTAGGTCCATCCATACACTGCAAAAGGCATTATTTTGTTCTTTTTTATGGCTGAGTAATATATATATATATATATTTTTTTTTTTGAAGTCATGATTGTTTCTTAAGATCTTTACATAGGAATTAAGATATGGGTAAACATACAGTAGTGGCTCAACCCCCCATTTCAAAGTTTGTAGTGATTTACAAACCTTTATGCATACCAAATGTGTAGAACTTGTATAGGAATTTGAGGAAGCCACAAAATATTTCTGAGAAATGGTTTCTTCTGAGGCTAAAGTCTCTTGCAATCCTGGAACTGTGACACAGGGGAACTTATGGGCAGGGGTCTCTTGTGACATGGAGCTGTAGATACATCTGGTAGGGGAGAGGTGAGTAGTCTTCATGAGTAGACAAAAGGTAACTTGCAATTTACTTGATGCCACACGTGGGTACTTACGGTACACAGAGTCACTGGATAAAGTGAAACACTCCCAAAAGTGGGACTGATGGAGTAGTGGGGCTAGAGGATAGCCAGGAGAAAGGCACTATCACTTATTAAGGTTCTTTTTTGAGTCAGGGCCTGTGCCACGTGCTCTATTACTTCCCTTAACTCTTTTGTTTTTTAGTTAATTAATTAATTAATTAGGCTGTGTCAGGTCTTATTTGCAGCACACAGGATCTTTCTTGTGGCTTGTGGGATCTTTCATTGAGGCACGTGGGCTTACTTGCCCTGCAGCATGTGGGATAGTTCCCTGACCAGGGATCGAACCCGTGTGCCCTGCATCGGAAGGCGGACTCCCAACCACTGGACCACCAAGGAAGTCCCACTACCCTTAACTCTTGATAGCAACTCTTGGTTACACTGATTCCCATTTACAGATTAAGAAAGTGAGATTAACAGATAGAGACCAAGTTAAGAAGGAAATTATTCTATCTTCCCTCCTGCACTACATGCCCTTGTTTTGGTGGTCCAAAACTCATGCACAAATTACTAGTCCCATCGTTCAATTCCTTATATGTGAACTAAGGAATTGAAGAGCGATTTAAGACGATTCTTAGCTCACAGGCCCTACAAATATTGGCGGCATGCAGATTTGGCCCCCGGGATGCAGTTTGCAAACTTCTGTGCTAGGGCTTTCAGTTGAGGCCCTGGTGTGTTCAACAGGCTTCTTTCCCCGGTAGGTCCTGAACTCTGTTCTTGTCTCATCAGCAGTGTCAGCCTGATGACAATTCCTCTCTGCTTTTCAGAGGTTTTCAACCTTTTAGCCTCTGCTATGAACAGTTTCAAAACTGCAGTTATCTTGATGGGAAAACCGACCTTGTGTTTGATGACCCTCAAGTCTCCAGTACTGTCACTCCAGCTTCAAGAGATGGCCAAGAGTTCTGCTGGTTTCTCTGTTCACCAGCAGCAGCCCTGATTCTCATCCTGCATTCAGAATAAGCACATGCTACAAGCGAAAAAGTGGTTGCAAACATTAATTCACCTCTCAAATCTCCTCTCTCTAGAATCTTAGCCCCTAAGTTTGTCCTCATTGTTTCAGTAGCTTTCTGATGCTTTTAAGTAAAGCATTTTAATTTTTAAATGTAAAGATCTTACATTTTTATCTGGCTTTTCTCATTGTTCTCATGGCTGAATAATATTCCATTGTATATATGTACCACATCTTCTTTATCCATTCATCCCTCAATGGACATTTAGGTTGCTTCCATGTCCTGGTTATTGTAAATAATGCTGCAGTGAACATCTTAACTACTTTTAATTGTACAGTTTAGTAGTGTTAAGTATCTTCACATTGTTGTGCAATGGATCTCCAGAACTTTTTCATCTTGCTACACTGAAACCCACTAAATACTCTTTCCCCCTCTCCCTAGCCCTTGGTGACCACATTTCAACTTTCTAATTATCTGCTTTTGACTACATTAGATACATATTGTAAGTGTTATCATACAGTATTTGTCCTTTTGTGTCTGACTTATCTTTTTTAGCATAATGTTCTCAAGATTCATCCATGTTGTAGCATGTGACAGGATTTTTTCTTTCTTAAGGCTGTGTAATATTCCATGGTATGTATATACCATTTTTTAAAATCCATTCATCTGTCAGTAGAAATTTGGGTTGCTTCCACCTCTTGGTTATTGTGAAAAATGCTTGGATGAATATGGGTGTGCAAATACCTCTTTGAGATCTTGCTTTGTAGTTTTTTGGACATATACCCAGAGGTGGGATTGCGGGATCAAACGGCAATTCTATTTTCAATTTTCTGAGGAACTCCTAAGCTGTTTTTCATAATAGCTGTACCATTTTATATCCACAACAGTGTATAAGTGTTCCAAATTCTCCACATTCTTACCAAACTTGTTATTTTCTGCACTATTGTTAGTAGCCATCCTGATGAGTGTGAGGGGATATTTCCTTGTGGTTCTGATTTGCATTTCCCTAATGATTAGTGATGTTGAACATCTTTCATGTACTTATTAGCCATTTGTAATCTTATCTGGAGAGAGATCTACTTAAGTCCTTTGCCTATTTTTAACTGTTGTTTTATTGTTGAGCTATAAAACTTCTTTATATATCCTGGGTATCATTATACCATTATCAAATATATGATTTGCAATTATTTTTCCCATTTCATAGGTTACCTTTTCACTCTGTTAAGTGTTTTATTTGTCTCACAGAAGTTTTCAAGTTTTGTGTAGTCCCACTGGCCTATTTTTAATTTTGTTGCCTGTGTTTTTGGTGTCATATCCAAAAACTCATTGCCAGATCCAGCATCACGGAAGTTTTCCCCTATGTTTTCTTCTAGAAGTATAACAGTTTACGTCTTACATTTAGGTTTTTAAACCATTTTGAGTTAATTTTTGGATATTGGTTAAGGTAAGGGTCAAACTTCATTATTTTGCATGTGGACATAGTATTTTCTTTAAAAGTAGTTGATTTGATTTATCAAACTTAAGTCTCTGAAAAGGACATTATAAAAGGGTGGATAGAGATTTAGATCTGGTTAAACAGATAGTATCGTTCACTTTTTTCCCCATTTATTTATACTGGAGGTTATTCAAAAACAAAAGACTTAGCTATGTCCATAAGAATTGAACTCTTCTGTGTTAAGATACAGATTTCCAGCTTCTCTTGTTTGACACTTTAGAGATCTGGCCCTTTCAGCATGCCAGTAACTTTCCTGGAGCCAGATAGCTATTGTGTTTTTGGATAAGGAACCAGCAGGTCACTTTGCTCTATTCCCCATCACTCTCTGTTGTCATAGCAGCACTTAAGTCTAGTAGCAGGGGCTTTCAGCGTCATCTTTCCACTTTTATTCTTCTCAGAGTTAAGACGAAAGAAAACCACTGCTTGTACCCTTATCTATTTCACAGGTGGGAAAAGTAAAAATTGACACAGAAGGCTTCATCTTTCAAGAAAAGATAAGGGGTGCTTTTTTTCCCCCCATAAGTGAAGAATATTTTTCAACTTGGCATATTTCAAACATTCATATTACCTGCCCACCCGCTATAGGCATTTGAGTTTTCAAACCCTGCTTTAAGCAGTAACTCATGGTAACAGCTAAAATTGTGCCATAAATATTCTCAAAAGTTCATCATTATATATCTTGCTCCTGAGGGAAGCAGAAATGATAAAAGATTTTATTAGTGTTAGATAGGAACACTTCTTCCTTCTGTTCAGAGCATGCTATTTTTTTTAATTTTGGCTCAAATTGAATAAAAGCCCCCCTGGCATATGAATTCCAAGTATGATATCTGATAACAAATTCTTCAAAATATTCAAAATTGACATTCGAATAAAAGTTTTGCTCAGTTTCCATTGTGACTCTGGTAATGTATTAAACTGTTTACCATTAGTAATTAAGAATAGATTTAAGCTGCCTACAGATTTCTAGTCTATTTTAATAAAGTTTATTACTTTTCACTCACACACCCATACAATGATAGGCTAGGTAATAATGAATTTTATATATATATATATATATATATATATATATATATATATATATATTAAAAAAACAGGTTTCAATAAAACAAGAGTTAAATTCTGACAGGTAAATATTTAAACTTAAAAACAAATCCTTTTAGGCCATCTAGAGTTCTTGGTGGAAATGTAACCTGCTAGGAGAATTCTGTTTACCATTTAAATTTGAAATACTGTATCCATTATGGTGACAAAAGTGGTTTTAGCAGCTATCATTACATTTCTTTAAAATTTCAAAGTACTTCGGGTTCTTCCAAGATGAATGTCCTTTCTTCCTTGCCTCTCATTTCTTAAATTATTCTCTGAAGATAGCAAAGTTTGGCCAGTTTAACTGGCTCCAACTCTAGGCATTATGTCATTGCTTCCTTTACTTGAGAATGGACCACAAATATTCTTTTCCTCCAAAAAACCTGTCCCTCCTCTGTGCTTCCCTTGTGTTAACAGGGTCCATCAGGAGCAAATCTCCACCCTTCTGGGCAGCACCCTAAGGTATCCTCCTTTTAGTCTCTTTCTTCTCTGTCTCCTTCCCCTCACACAAATTAACTCTTCACTCCACAGCAGTATAACTTCTGCTAACACTATCACATTAATTCAACGTTCTTAATAGAGAGCTGTAGGCTGTGGCAGCCCTCACATGGGAAAGCTGCCCTGCCCACACCAGATCTGGAGAACAGCCAGGGCATTGCAGCCTCTGAAGAGTTTCCATCAAGGACTAGTTTTTTTTTTTTAAGTTATATAATTATCAGCTTTATTTATACTTTGGTATTTGTAAGTTAAATAGTATAAAGGGTATAATAAAATCACAAATTTTTACCACTTAAAAAATGCTGTAGTACAACCTAATCCCATAAAAATTTTTAGAAAATCAAAAAGAGAAAATGCATACATGTAGCATCATCATCAGATTACTATCAAAGTATTTGTCAAAATGATTCCATACTTATTGAAGAGTTTTCTGAATTATTGTGATTTCCAAAGTCATTCAGAACCAGAAAAATGATTCTTTGCTTCATGTTCAGAGTACTGAAATGGTTTATCATTCTGCTAATTTAAATAAATGTCATTTGATTTTAATGATCATTGTAAACCTATTTAACATGTGAGCATATATATCTATGGGATACTTGATAAAATTAATCTCCTAAAACTGCAGATCTAAGGAAGGTAATCTTATTTGTCACAAAATCATAGACACCTGGAAAAACTGAAATAGTACTCATTTCTTTATTTGTTCCTTTAACAAACATTTCTTTGCTCAGTACTCTTGTCAGGTGTTCTTTTAGGCACTGAATTACAGAGTGAAGAAAAGAAAAAGTCTAATTGCCTGGTCCTATGGCTTATGCATTGTAGTGAGAGAAGGCATATAAAACAATCTGGTCAATTAATTAACAAGAAAAAATTCTAGTCTAAGGGTTCTCTCAACCTTGAATGTACACGGTAATCACCTGGAGAGTTTGAAAATTTACCAATGTTTGTGTCCCTCTCCTAGAGATTCTGGGGTGAGTCCTGTGTATGTGAATTTTTTTTTTTTTTACATCTTTATTGGAGTATAATTGCTTTACAATGGTGTTAGTTTCTGCTTTATAACAAAGTGAATCAATTATACATATACATATGTTTCCATATCTCCTCTCTCTTGCGTCTCCCTCCCTCCAACCCTCCCTATCCCACCCATCCAGGTGATCACAAAGCACCATGCTGATCTCCCTGTGCTATGCGGCTGTTTCCCACTAGCTATCTATTTTACGTTTGGTAGGGTACATATGTCCCTGCCACTCTCTCACTTTATCACAGCTTACCCCTTCCACTCCCCATATCCTCAAGTCCATTCTCTAGTAGGTCTGTGTCTTTATTCCCATCTTGCCCCTAGGTTCTTCACGACATTTTTTTTTTTCTTAGATTCCATATATATGTGTTAGCATACGGTATTTGTCTTTCTCTTTCTGACTTACTTCACTCTGTATGACAGACTCTAGGTCCATCCACCTCACTACAAATAACTCCATTTCGTTTATTTTTATGGCTGAGTAATATTCCATTGTATATATGTGCCACATCTTCTTTATCTATTCATCCGATGATGGACACTAAGGTTGTTTCCATCTCTTGGCTATTGTAAATAGAGCTGCAATGAACATTTTGGTACATGACTCTTTTTGAATTATGGTTTTCTCAGGGTGTATGCCCAGTAGTGGGATTGCTGGGTCATATGGTAGTTCTATTTGTAGTTTTTTAAGGAACCTCCATACTGTTCTCCATAGTGGCTGTACCAATTCACATTCCCACCAGCAGTGCAAGAGTGTTCC
>RJWK010036541.1:0-21669 GCA_004363435.1 Platanista minor | reverse complement strand
CTGTGTTATGCTGCTGCTTCCCACCAGCCAACTCTTTTACATTCGGTAGTGCATATATGTCGATGCTACTCTCACTTTGCCCCACCTTCGCCCTCCCACCCCGTGTCCTCAAGTCCCTTCTCTACGTCTGTGTCTTTATTCCTGTCCTGCCCCTAGGTTCTTCAGAAACGTTTTTTTTTAGATTCCATATATATGTGTTAGCATACGGTATTTGTGTTTCTCTTTCTGACTTACTTCACTCTGTATGACAGACTCTAGGTCCATCCACCTCACTACAGATAACTCCATTTCGTTTCTTTTTATGGCTGAGTAATATTCCATTGTATATATGTGCCACATCTTCTTTATCCATTCATCTGTCGATGACATTTAGGTTGGTACCATGTCCTGGCTATTGTAAATAGTGCTGCAGTGAACATTGTGGTACATGACTCTTTTTGAATTATGGTTTTCTCAGGGTATATGCCCAGTAATGGGATTGCCACGTCATATGGTAGTTCTATTTTTAGTTTTTTAAGGAACCTCCATACTGTTTTCCATAGTGGTTGTTATCAATTTACATTCCCACCAACAGTGCAGGGAGGGTTCCCTTTTCACCACACCCTTTCCAGCATTTACTGTTTCTAGATTTTTTGATAATGGCCATTCTGACTGGTGTGAGGTGATACCTCATTGTAATTTTGATTTGCATTTCTCTACTAATTAGTGATGTTGAGCATCTTTTCATGTGCCTCTTGACCATCTGTATGTCTTCCTTGGTGAAATGTCTATTTAGGTCTTCAGCCCATTTTTTAACTGGATTGTTTGTTGTTTTGATATTGAGCTCCATGAGCTGTTTGTATATTTTGGGCTACTCCTATCTTGAGATGGAGTCCATGCATGCCCTTGAAACAGGTCAGGCTTGTGACTGATTGAACTGAGTGTGTGGCATAAATCCTGTTATGTAATTTCAGAGGCTTAAGTCCTAAAAGGCTATATAGCTTCTACCTTGTTTGCTGAAATAATTGTTCTTGGAACCCTGACAGGAAACAAATCCAGCTCCCCTGTGGCTGCAATGTTTTGAGGAATCCCAAACCATATAGAGAGTTCAGTCCCAACTCTTTGGGTCACTACTAGTTGTTTGAGTATTCCCAGCTAAGGTGCCAGACATCCTGGAACAAACACGGTGCATCTCTGCTCTGCCCTGTGAATGGTTGAACGACAGAATGGTGGTGTTTACTAAGTTTTGGTGTGGTTTCTTACTTAGCAATAGGTAAATGGAACGGACAAGATAAGAAGTTCTAACATATATCTGAAAGAAATTTCAAATGGAGATAATAGAAAGAATGGGAAAGAGGCAATATCTAAGGAAATAGAAGTTGAGAAATTTCCAGAATTAATAAATGACATACATCCTTGGATCCCCGAACTGTAATGAATTTCAAGCAGGAAAGCTAGAAGAAACCCATGCCTTCATGCAGCAAAATAAAACCGTAGAACACCAAAGCCAAAGATAAGATATTAAAAGCAGACAGATTACTTACCAGTGGAGTACAACCTACGTTAATTGGTATAGCAAAAAACTGGAGACATCCTAATCATTCATTGGCAGAAGGATTGATAAATACATTGATATGTTACAGCAATAAAAAGCTACCCATTCTATCCAGCGGTAAGAAGGAATTAATGGGAGCTTTATATAGAGAGGTGAATCAATCTCCCAAACGTAAAGAAGAATATGGTGCCATGGCATTTATATAAAGTTGAAAAACATAAGAAACTGTACAAGTGGATATGTCTTTGTGCTCTTTAGCAATACATACATATATAAAATATAAAGACATTTTCCATGGTAAACATTAAAGTCCGTATAATGGTTACTTCTGGGTGTGGGAGTGGAGAAGGAAAAGGAGTGTAATTACGCTCAACGCTTTAACTCTGTACTGTTTTATTTTTTCAGCTGGGTAGCAACTACATGGGTATTCATTATTCTTTACACTGTTTTGTAAGTATTATATTCGAATATTATATAATAAAAATTTGACCAAGAACATGAAGATTTAATGAATGGTAGTAAATGAAAGCTGCGTGACACCTCCTTGAAGTACGTATTTAGTACATATTTAGTCTGCAAGGATTTGGGGGATAGAGATTAAGCAAATCCTATTTACCTTTTGGTTTAAGTGAATGGTTTATCACACAGGAAAAAGGGAAAAGCAGACCTGGCATAAAATCAGTTCTACTTGACTGGGAGATTTTGAGCCTTGGTAGTGGGGGTGGATGGAGGGGAAGAGTGGAGGAAGTGAAATAGGAGATATGGAACATTATGGCTGAAGTCTCGGAATTGTTAGAAATGGGATATGTTGGTTGACGATGAGCACGGTGGAATTTGAGCTTTTATATTATTAGTGATACCATTGAAAAATCTTTATATTCTTAAAATCTTCTGATCTTCTGAATATCTGTAGTGACAAATAGTCTGCAACATCTTATTGAAGATGACTATATTTTATTTCTCAAACACCTGGCAATCGCTGTGATTTGTCAACAGTAAGTGAAGTCTTCTAAGTGAGTCTGAATGGGAAAGAGCAGGGAAGTGTGTGGGGCTGGGGGGGAGAGACTGTGGAGAGATAGGTGGGAAGTGAAGAAGTTACTGATTGTAAAATTGTTAAGAATGCTGGCTGTGAGGCTGTTACTACCATCTTCATTCTTCTCTCCAAGGGTAATCTGGTCAAATGGATTAAGAACAGTGAGGGAGAGGACAGCTTACTTAGAGATTTATTTAACTCAGTTTTAAAATCCTTTGGCAAAACTTTTGCTCAGTCTTTTAGGTGGATCTTTTCTTTGCAAAGAATGGAGACTCATTCAGGTTATTGCAGGTGTTATGGCATGTATGTGATGTACTTGGAAGTTATTGAAAAATGCAGGGGCAATGAGAATGACAGTAAACATTGTAAAGCTGAGCAGAAAGAGACAGCAGAATCTGAATGTTAGCTGGCTCACAAATATTGTCTTCCAGTAAATTACTCAACTAACTTTCATGCTTGCTTTTCCCTCATTGTAGTTTTAAAAATTCAACTTACTCATCATGACATTTCCAATATATCTCTACATTGTAATCCTTTAGTTGCCCTTTTTTTTCCCCCCTCTCCTCCTAACTACCTCATTTCAATTTCAGCTTACTGAGAGTAGGAATTTGAGCTTGGCTTGTAGCCGGCCTTTGGATAAGATGTCTACCCTTGGTACAATTAGCTATAGCTTGATAGGATGGAGTCTCGCAGTAGAGCAAGGTATCTAGGCTGACTCCATCAACAGGTACTACCTGTGGAGCAGATGTCCTCAATGACTGTGGCAGTTACGTGAGCTAATTAATACATGCAGCTATGTACAGTCAGCAGAGTATGATTTCCATCTAATCAGCTAGCACAAACTGAGATTCGACTGGGCTCCTACATTTTTGATAAATCTCTAGGCAAAGAGTAGTTACGCTTTGGAATCATATTAAGTTTAACAATTGTGTTTCTCTGGTGTCCTTATGGTTCCCTATATTTTGATTTCTAAATTTCTATATTGGTATTTGCCCCTCTCTCTCTGTTGCCTCTTAGCACCTTTGTTCCCCACACACCTCAGGATCTGACTGTTATTACAAGTACTAACCTTTCTCTAAACTAGTTAAATTTTTCAATCTGGCCTTAATATACATTCAAGCAGTTGTGGGGTTTTTTTGTTTTTTGTTTTTTTTTTTTGCGGTACGCGGGCCTCTCACCGCTGTGGCCTCTGCCGTCGCGGAGCACAGGCTCCGGACACACAGGCTCAGCGGCCATGGCTCACGGGCCCAGCCGCTCCGCGGCATGTGGGATCTTCCCAGACCGGGGCACGAACCCGTGTCCCCTGCATCGGCAGGCAGACTCTCCACCATTGCGCCACCAGAGAAGCCCTGTAAATTTTTTTAATAAATTTATTTTTAAATTTATTTTTGGCTCTGTTGGGTCTTTGCAGCGAATGAGGGCTACTCTTTGTTGTGGTGCACGGGCTTCTCATTGCGGTGGCTTTTCTTGTTGTGGAGCACAGGCTCTGTGCGTGCGGGTTTCAGTAGTTGTGGCACATGGGCTCAGTAGTTGTGGCTCATGGGCTCAGTAGTTGTGGTTCAAGGGCTCTAGAGCACAGGCTCAGTAGTTGTGGCACACTGGCTTAGTTGCTCCGTGGCATGTGGGATCTTCCCGGACCAGGGCTCGAACCCGTGTCCCCTGCATTGGCAGGCAGATTCTTAACCACTGTGCCACCAAGAAAGTCTCATATGTAAAATTTTTAAGAGTAGGCTTAAAGGATATCTATATTTGCCTTAAAGCACTCTTAAAATAGTTTGTCCAGAGTAGAACTATTTAGCATCACTTTACGTGCCATTGAACTCAGAGTTAGAAGTATGATTTAGATACCCTTTAATGCACATAGAAATGTCCTGAGGCCTTTGCATAATTTTATAGGGATCTTCACCAAAATCAGGAAGAAGGTAGTACATTTTACAGCGAGATTAACTCTGAAAAAGCTGGCCTTTTTGTGAAGCCAGCTAAAAATGGAATTCTGTGTGTAGGCACACAATGTATAGAACGGGCATTATATTATGTACATATCTACATGCATTTTTCCTTTGATCAATGTATATGTTTAATTAAGTAGAAGTCTTCCACAAAATGAAAATATATATTGAAAAAAGTGGCAGCAATAAAACAGTATCTTGCAGCTTTTTACTTTGATTCCCAGTGGATTCGTGATTTTACTTTACATTGGAAATGGCAGTACAGTGGTGATTATTGCTCCTTTGGGACTGGTAAGGAGAGAAATGGTGCCCAATTTTATTAGTCATTAGTATTCTCTGTTACAGATGGTATGGGAAGCTCTGGAACGAGAAAAACAAGTCCTGAACATATTTTTTTAAACAAGTAAATGATCTTTCAGTATCAGTAAAAATGTAGTTTGTCTGCCTTAGAAAAATAAAACCTTTAAATGTAATTTAGCTTGTCTGTCATTTTAAACATTTCAGAAGGCATTGCCCCCTGGTCCAGTCCAGGCCCGTTTTTCTTTGTCAGGCGATGCTTCATTGGTTCCTGTGTGAAAGTTTTGACATTTTTATTACACTCTGAATACTTGAGAAACCGAAAGATGTCAGTGGTATCTCCTCTATCAGTTAAGCATTCGCAATTTTCTGTGTATACGCTGAAATTGTTCAAATGCCCTCTTTCCTTATGTATATTTTGTTCTGTTACTATTTATCTAAATGGTTTAATCATATGCAACCCAGTCTTCTCATCTCCAGATTTATTGACATAAGTCAAATAGTTTGGAAAAGAAATCCAGTCTTGAAACTATGGTTCAGTCTCTAAGTAAACTAGCCAACACATCAGCAACCTCTTGGTAAGTAAATCTTAGAGTAGTGTGATTGTGACCCTGCTGAAATACTTTCCCTGATCAGTTTAAGCTTCCTTCTTTAGTGTTCAACCAGTTCCTCTTGCATCTCTCTATTCTACCACATACAAGATACAGAAACCCGAGCAGCCTCATGGCCCAGTCTTACTATACCAGTTTAACCATGAGACCTGTGCATTAATGAAGGTCTTTACCACCAGTTTTCTTGAAGAGGAGAGAAATCACTGTTGAAAATTCATCTTGCAGCAAAACTTCGCAAAGACCTCCTGCAAGAGGGAAGAGATACGGGGATACATGTATAAGTATAGCTGATTCACTTTGTTATAAAGCAGAAACTAACACACCATTGTAAAGCAATTATACTCCAATAAAGATGTTAAAAATAATCATAATAAAATAAAATAAATAAAAAGGTCTTGTGTTACCAAAAAAAAAAAAAAAAAAAAAAAAAAAGACCTCCTGCATTTAGCTTTTCCAAACCCCAAGGTTAAGTCTCAAGAGCTGCTAAACACCTGTCTACAGGCCCCATCTCGCCGTGCTATTTTCTCATTGCCTTCTTTCTTCCTCCTCTCACTGCCCAGGCAAACTCTGCCTCCTTGGGCGCCTGGCCCTCTCAGCTGTAGGCCTTGTCTTGAAGGAATTCTGGTGAATAAAATGCTTCATCTCACCAAACAGATTCATATGTTTATAGTCTGTCCTTTTACACAAAGGATTGAAGGTGGCTTATAAAGATACAAGTACGTAAGCTCAACTTAATAATGTATGAGAAATAGGAAAATGAAGGAAACTGTGGCTCAAAAATTCAGGTAGAACCAGTCTTGGGGTTAGTCTGCTGGTCACAGGCAGACCATTATGTGTGTCTGAGCTTTCCAGGGGTCGGTGCAGAGATGCCCATGTATATCACTCATGTGAATCCTTGTATCACATGTTATAAATGGTTTACCATAGCTGTGCTCTAACCATACTGGCCTCCTTTCAGTTTCTCATACGTGCCAAGCCCTTCCCCACCTCAGCACCTTAAATTCTTAATTTCACCGTTTCCTCCCCAGGGACACTTTACCTGACTTTTTCGTCAATCTGTCTCTCCCCATGACATTTATAAGCTACTTCAAGGCAGGGACCCTGTTACCCTCAAGAGTTGAGCCTCCTCCCAACTAACCTATCAACTTTGAGAAGACTTACTGCCATAAGCATTATTTAATGGCTGGGACAAAACCAAACCATTAATAGCTTAAATAAGCCTGTGTTGATAATTGTTACACTGTTAGTGACAGCAGCATTTCTAGTCTTCATTATTAGTGATGTCCATTAAGTTTTCTCAGCATTTTAAAAGTTTGACATGCAATTTTAGAGGTATCTGAATTATGCTTATCTGAACAATTTTGTTTCATGCATCAAATCCTATTATGGTAAAAGCCAAAGGATTGGACTTCCCTGGTGGCGCAGTGGTTAAGAATCCACCTGCCAATGCAGGGGACACGGGTTCGAGCCCTGGTCCGGGAAGATCCCACATGCCGTGGAGCAACTAAGCCCGTGCGCCACAACTACTGACCCTGTGCTCTAGAGCCCGCAAGCCACAACTACTGAGCCCATGAGCCACAACTACTGAAGCCCACGAGCCACAACTACTGAAACCCATGAGCCACAACTACTGAAGCCCATGTGCGTAGAGCCCGTGCTTTGCAACAAGAGAAGGCACCGCGATGAGACTTCAACGAAGAGTAGCCCCTGCTTGCCACAACTAGAGAAAGCCCTCGCATAGCAACGAAGACCCAACACAGCCAAAAAAAAAAAAAAAAAGCCAAAGCACTGTCCAGATTCATTTATTTTTTATTTTTTTATAAATTTATTTTTGTCTGCACTGGGTGTTCATTGCTGTGCGCAGGCTCGCTCTAGTTGCGGTGAGCGGGGGCTGCTCTTTGTTGCGGTGCACGGGCTTGTCACTGCCGTGACTTCTCTTGTTGTGGAGCACGGGCTCTAGGTGCGCAGGCTTCAGTAGTTGTGGCTCGTGGGCTCTAGAGCACAGGCTCAGTTGTTGTGGCTCACGGGCTTAGTTGCTCCACAGCATGTGGGATCTTCCTGGACCAGGGCTCAAACCCGTGTCCCCTGCACTTGCAGGCAGATTCTTAACCGCTGCATCACCAGGGAAGCCCCCCAGATTCATTTATTGTACTGAAATGCAGCTGTATTAGGGATTGCTTGAAATAATACTGTCTTATATGAAGATTAACATATAAATATGGGTCAGGTATTTTCCACATTTGTACTGTTTCTTAGGTAAAGACTAAAACGTACTATTGATCAAGGAGCATTTAAAAGCATGACATTATAAATGCAAAACCAGTTGATAGTCCCCCTTAAATCAGGTCTCTTTTCTATATAATCTTTTAGGTTTTGTTGTTGTTGACATTGAACTAACATAATCTATTGGTTTCTTGAAAGTAGCTACTTTAGAGCAGCACATTAATAATCCCAGTCTCCTTTTTGCTGTGTTTCTGTTGTTGCATTTATCACAATTTTATTTTATTTGTTTACATGTCAGCCTCCCTTATTAAATTCTGAAGGCAAAAATTGTTATTTGTCAGCATCCTGTGCCTGGGACATTATTAGTGTAGTGTTCAGAAATTCTTTTTAAATGATGTCACAAATGGTTCAATCAGTCAATCACATGTAATGTATTTATTTAATAAACATTTATTGAGTACCAACTTTGTGCTAGGACTGTTACCTGCTTTAGGAAATTTTTTCTAAGCACAGGTCTGGAGTTGGCTGTGTCAGAATTACCGAGGAACTTTAAAACCAGTACACATTCCTGGGCTTCATCCCTGGCGAGCCTGATACTATAAGTTAAGGCCTGGGACCTGGGAAGCTCCCAGGGTAATTTTAATGTACCCTCAGAGTTTGAGAGATGAAAAGGTGGTCCTTTCCCTAGACTGGTTAGGCATCCTTATATTTTGTCATTATCTTTGTTTCTATTATTCTTATCTTTGTTCTCATTCATGGAAACAAAAGAAATCAAATGGGGAGGTGAAGTGGCTTGTTTTTAAGCTTAAGGAATGGGAAGACACTTTAACAAAGATATTTCATTTAACTCTTAAAATAACTCTGTGAAGTAAATATTATTATTCCCTTTCTTCCCCCATAGATCACTAAAGGTTATAAAAACTTAAGGTCACACATCTAGTTAATGGTAAAATATGGTTCAGAAACCAGAGCTCAGCAACTCAGGAGCCTGCCTTCTTTTCCCTCACTATAACATAAAACTGAAATTAGCTGGGTTTTTTTGTTTTTTGTTTTTTGTTTTTGCGGTATGCGGGCCTCTCACTGTTGCGGCCTCTCCCGCTGCGGAGCACAGGCTCCGGACGCACAGGCTCAGTGGCCATGGCTCACGGGCCCAGCCGCTCCGCGGCATGTGGGATCTTCCCGGACCGGGGCACGAACCCGTGTCCCCTGCATCGGCAGGCGGACTCTCAACCACTGCGCCACTAGGGAAACCCTGAAATTAGCTGTTTTAAAAATGTACTGTGCTGGCACTTCCCTGGTGGTCCAGTGGTTAAGACTCCGTGCTTCCACTGCAGGGGGCTCAGGTTCCATCCTTGGTCTGGGAACTAAGATCCCATATGCCCCACGGTGTGGCCAAAAAAAAAAAAAAGTGTTGTGGTAACTGCCTATGTGTTCGAAGAACAAAGGAAAAATGCAAATGAGTTTAATGCGTCATAAAAAAGCTCAAATGCTCTATGAAAAAAAAAGATTAAGTTTATATTTGTAACCTATGCTTTCATGTTTTTCCTCTCGCTCTGTGTATCAGTGCCTCTCCATGGGGAAAAACAAAGCCTTAGGCTATTTTTTAAAATCATTGTGTCTAGTTTCAAGGAGTGGCTTCATGGTTTGAGTTGAGACTTAAGATGCATAGAGATATTGTACAACTTTATTTTTAGCACTACAGACTATCTCTTAAGCTTATGAAAAGAGCTACCAATATTCAGTGGACAATTACTCTGCACCAGGATCTAATGTCTTGTTTTTTTCTTATGTCACGTATATTGGCCATTGTTTTTCTCTCTTGATTGTTTTTGAGGCCGTGTATTGAGATTTTGCAAAGAATGTTACAGTTTAGAGGTTGATGGTTGATTTACTCATGTGTGTTGTGTGTCTGTAATATGGAAATTAAGAATCAGGCCATTGTTAATAAATTAGTCAATAAAAGTAGGCATGTGCTTTGTCAGTTCTTATGCCATGCATGTATTATTTCTATAAAACTGTGCAGTAACCCAAGTCTGCTTTTTAAAAGTGTTGTTATTGTTTAGTATCAACAGTGATAGATAGGATATAAATATTTGCAAGGGTGAAATTGGAGCATACATGGAAGAGGCTAGCGTGAAATGTACTTACTGAGGAATATATTTACATTTAGGCTGTTTAAAGATTCATATTCTTAAACTCCTCTCTGTTTGGGATGCCCTTCACCTTTAGCCCTTGGAACAAATTGATATTCATCCCTCAGGTCCCCTCCTCGGTAGAGCTTTCTGTGCCTGACCCTTTTTAGGCTGAATCAGTGTTTGTTCCTCTGTAGCTCCCTGTAACGATTTACCTAAGTGTATGCCTTCTCAACTAAATGTGAGCTTTTTCATGTAAGGACCGTCTCTAGAAGCTCCAGCTTCTAGTCTGAAACATTACACATTCACTAAATGTTGGATTTTGGTTTAAAGAATAAAGTTTATGATTTGCCTTTGCAATGGAAAATATATTAGAGCAATTAATTTTGCATTGTAGAGTTGTTAGATACATTATGAGTCTTATTTTTAGGAAAACTGAGGTCCAGTGTAGCTAAATAGCTGCTAAAGTCATATAGAATGTTCCTTAAATTTAATCTGGCACTATGTTCCTTTCTCATTCAATCCTATATACTTTTCAACACCGGCATTTGCCAAACTGTGCTCCCCAGGACACTAGTGCCCTAGGAAATATAACTGGAGTCATGGCCAGGAAGGGAGAAAATGGAATTTTAGGAGGAAAAAAACCCTTGGTTAAATAAAATTTAAGAGTTTTTTATTTGTTTTTAAACTTCAGGACTCTTCTGAACTGTAATGTGCTGAAGTGTATATTGCCAGAGAGATTGCTATAACATGGAGTACTTTCCAAAGTCATATGTTAACAGAACCCCCTCTTTTAAAATTACTCTTCTTTTAAGAGACTTTTTTTGAAAGATACAATTTAGAGAAGCTGCAGTAAATGAATTCTGTATGATGTTGAGATTCAGGTTCTTTATGTCAAAGTCATCTTGACTTTGTATGTGAACAAAAGAAATGGAAAGATATTGGTTGTGGACTCTTTTCCTGGATTTGTCTCTGATTTACTCCATGAGCTTTGACATATTCCAAAATTGCAGGAAATTGTTTCCATTTATTCATTGGTAAAGGGGAATCTCTGGGGAGACACATGGTCAAATACTCAACTTTTGGATTCGTGATTTTGAGCCTGTAGTCATTTTTTTCCTAGTAAGTCCTGGCCAAGATGCATGTGTCAAATCATATTATAACAACAATAATAGTCCACATGTGTTTATTTTACTGAATTTATATTTTATTGCCTGGAAGAGGTTGGCTTGGTAATTGTTTTTTATATGGAAACTTAGGTATCCACTGTGGTCCAGTGAACATTGCAGGGACCACTCTCTGTTTTAGTTTATTCATTAGCTGATAGAGGGGAAAAAAAAAAAAAACCCTTCTCCAATATTAAATATTAACTTAATAGTATCTGTTGTTAGAAAATTTAACTTGATCGAATTCAAATCCTAGACTTAATATGAATTAAAGTTTAATTGCAAGAGGGCAGTTAGAGGTAGTTATATTGTAATTTGAGAAGGAAACCTCAGAAAGCTAATAGAGATTGTAGATTTGGGGAGAGAATCCACAGCCCTGGTTGTGGAGAAAAAGAACCCATTAGGGTAATCAGTGCAAGGGAGTATTAATGCTAGCACTATGTGGAATTCATAATAGAAGAGGGACAATTGTGTTTATAGTTTCCCCAAGGGAAAAAGTAGCTTAATTTGGTTAAATGTGGCCTGGAATGAAACGTCCACACAAAAGAAATACTGTGAATTTCAGAATGAGAATATTGGGTCTGTCTGATTTTGAAAGGGAAGGGAGAGCTCTAGATGTGAATTAGTGTGGAAGGAGTGTGACTGAGGACACCAGACTCCACCATCTTCTGTCTTTGTGACCTTGGTCAACTCCATCTCTCTGTTTACTTAAGAGGAAATGAAGGTCATACCTAATATGACTAATTCTATGATTCTGAGCTAGGAATGTAAAAGGAAGTAGGGTAGACTTGTCATGGCAATTGATTTTTGAGTCAACATGTTAGAAACATGGTAATAGACTGATTTTTAAAATATTCCAGATTTGATAATCTAATTGAATTTTATCCATAAAAATACTTACTTTAGGAGTTTTTTTTTTTAGTATAAAAATGCTGCCATTGTTACAAACATTAAAAGAAAACAATCTTCCTTTGGGATTACCTTAGAGCAAATTTAAGGACCCCAAAATTAAGTACAATTGCTTTATATATATATATTTTTATATATACTTATATATATTTTATGTGTGTATATGTATTTTTAAATTATCTATCTATCTATCTATCTATCTATTTATTTATTTATTTATGGCTGTGTTGGGTCTTCGTTGCTGCACGCAGTCTTTCTCTACTTGTGAGGAGCCGGGGCTACTCTTCGTTGCGGTGCGTGGGCTTCTCATTGCGGTGGCTTCTCTTGTTGCGGAGCATGACCTCTAGGCACTGGGCTTCAGTAGTTGTAGCTTGCGGGCTCTAGGGCTCAGACTCGGTAGTTGTCATGCATGGGCTTAGTTGCTCCGTGGCATGTGGGATCTTCCCGGACCAGGGCTCGAACCCGTGTGCCCTGCATTGGCAGGCCGATTCTTAACCACTTTGCCACCAGGGAAGTCCCCATATTTTTAATAAATATATTTTTTTAAACAGCAAATGATAGTCCCTAATTTGTTTACTGCTTCACTCATTAGGCTGAGGTTTGAATGATTTTAAATGGTCAAAAATTCTATACCAGGCAAAGAAAAGTTACCATTTAATTTATTTAAGGCAGTTCCTAAAATAGAATTCTATAATATTTTTAACAGTGGCAGCATCTCTGAAGTAAATATCTAACATCCATAGGCAAGTACTTTGGAAAGACTAACACTTATTTGGATGTTTAAATTCTCCTATGTTAATTAAAAATAGCAATTATCTTACAGCATATTCTTACCTGGTGAAATAAACAGAAAGGGTCAGGTAAGCAGTAGATTGGAGAATCAGAATGCAGAGATATATGTCAATGAAAATAAACAGTATCTTGAATTTGCAAGTGGTATTACACCAAAGGGTTAAAAATACCTAGAAAGTCTTAATTTTCCAAGTTGAATTTTTCCCTGAGTAATTAAAATTAAAATGTAGTCCTAGACTTTAGAAATTTTCCATTATCTGAATAGCTTGTTACACGTCCTCAAAAAGTTCTGTGCAGAGTGTAGTAGAATTGCATAATTCACAGTCTGAGATGGGATAATTTGAATTGGAGCTGAGTTGAAGCATAATATCACCTTAAAGATTTTAATAAAGGAGACTGTTAACACCATTAAATAAGATCAAAAGCTAATAATCAAAGCATTTTTTAGGCACTGGTAAAGAGTTTGCTGCCACTGAGGCTTTGCTGTGCTGATTGTGTGTGATTTTTATTTGTGTATTAAATTATAGTTTCTAATAGACAGCATTTAGCTAGAAGTTCCAGTGCATTTATAACTTTAGAAATGATCAAGCTTAATTTTAAATAAAAGTGTAGTAGTCACTTGTCCTTTCTATTGGTGTATGAATGGATTTTCCTACCAACTATTTATAATTAATGCCACTTTTATGACCACCATGTGCATGTATGTATGCAGATCTGTGTGTATGAAAAAATATATATATGTGTATACCTTTTAATTTGATTAGTTCCATTAGCTTTAATATGATAAAATTATTATGATGAAAACATCCGGTTCAACATTTTCCAGCATGTTACCTGCCTTCTACTTTATAGGAATTTACAAACTTGGTTTATCAGTTACAAAAGCATACTACAAAGGAGATTAACACACGTATATTTGTATTTGTATTTCTATCTACACTTATACACATATACAATTTAGACATGGCTTTGGTTGACTAATGAATGTCAGGTTTAGACATGGCTTTGGTTGACTAATGAATGTACAGATCAGCACTCTCCAAAAGAAATATGAGCCACAAATGGAACTTACTTTCAATAGAAATATATGTATCATATTTTTAAAAAGTCTAGAGAAACAGATAAGTTTTAGTAGTATATTTTATTTCACCCAAGACCTCCAAAATATCATTTCAACCCATAAGCCACAGAAAAATTATTAATATATTTTACATTCTTCTTATCATAGTAAATCTTAGAACTGTGTACTTTACACTTAAAGCACATCTCATTTTGGACTCTCCACATTTGAAGTGGCTACTAGCTATGTGTGGCCTGTGGCTCCTGTGCAGGATGGCACAGAGCTTGATGCTTATCACTGTGGACACCGGGGTGAGCTGGGAGGAGGATGGGGATGGAGAGGATAATGAAGTTAGGATGAAATCATAGATCGTTTAACAGCCTCTCCAGTAATCACTGCTGCTTTACTACTGAAGGTCAGAAAGAAACACAGTGTAGAAAAGGAGACAGCTTCCTAAGTATCTGTGGATACAGGGAAAAGAGATGCCTATACTGTTTTTCTTTCTTTGCTGACAGAAGCAACATTTTTCAAATTCAGATTGGGGATAAGAATCGCAGAAATGTGGAGACCTTGCTGATTCCTTCTCAGATTGGGGAGGAAAAGCCTCCCTGCAGGGATGGGAAGCTTCATTAACATTCCTTGTGTGGAGGTCTGGGACCCGCTTTCTGTGAGGGCAGGTGCAGAGTTGTTTGCTTCTCCAAAGAGATTGCACCTGCAGACTCTCAGGCCCAATTAATCTGAGTATAGAGACAGAGTATGAAGGGGTTGTCTTAGCTAGGACCTCCATAATAAAATACCATAAACTGGGTGGCTTAATCAACAGAAATTTCTTTCTGGAGGCTGAAGTCCAAGATCAGGGTGCCAGCTTAGTTGGGTCTGGTGAGTTCCCTCTTCCTGGCTTATAGATTTGGTTCTCTTTTCGCTGTGTCCTCTTTTTGCTGTCTCTGTTTACTGTGTCCTCAGTAGAGAGAAGAAGCTCTGATGGCTCTTCCTTTTCTTATAAGGGCTCTAATCCCAAAGACCCCACTTCCAAATACCATCACATTGGGGGTTAAGGCTTCACATATGAATTTGGGGAGGTACGTTCATTCAGTCCATGACACGGGAATTGCTTTCATATCTCAGGCTTTCACTCTCTGCATTCCTGGTAAACCAGAGTTCTTACAATATTTTGTGTGTGTGTGTACACATTCAGTGGCCATTCTTTGCCTCTTCTTTCTTTTTTAACAACCATTGTAGGGCTTCCCTGGTGGTGCAGTGGTTAAGAATCTGCCTGCCAGGGGCTTCCCTGGTGGCGCAGTGGTTGAGAGTCCGCCTGCCCATGCAGGGGTCGCGGGTTCATGCCCCGGTCCGGGAAGATCCCACATGCCGCGGAGCGGCTGGGCCCGTGAGCCATGGCCGCTGAGCCTGTGCTCCAGAGCCTGTGAATCACAACTACTGAGTCCGCGAGCCACAACTACTGAAGCCCATGTGCCTAGACCCCGTGATCTGCAACAAGAGAAGCCACCACAATGAGAAGCCTCTACACAGCAATGAAGACTAAACCCCGCTCGCCGCAACTAGAAAAAGCCCGTACGCAGCAGTGAAGACCCAACACAGCCAAAAATAAGGAAGGAAGGAAGGGAGGGAGGGAGGGAGGGAGGGAGGGGAAAGATAGAAAGAAAGAAACCCAATGTAAAATTGAAGCCAAGAGATTTATTTTAGCACATAATTAATTGCGAGGTGCTTTGAAGGGTTTCTATTGAAGCTTTTGAATTATGGAATTCAACTTACACACGCCAGTATAATTAAGAAAATGACAAAAGAAAAGCTATTGTAAATAGAAACAAAAAAAATAAAGTTGAAAACAAAATACGAATTAATTTAATACTTTCTTCTTTTAAAGTAGATTATAGAAACCTCTTATTTTTTTCTCAACTCCCAAATTCTTATTTCTGAAAAATATTTGCTATCATTTTTGTTTCTGACAGATTTGACAACCTGAAATTCAGATTCTCCTTTTTTTTCTTTAAACATCTTTATTGGAGTATAATTGCTTTACAATGTTGTGTTAGTTTCTGCTGTATAACAAGGTGAATCACCTATATGTATACATATATCCCCATATCCCCTCCCTCTTGCATCTCCTTCCCACCCTCCCTGTCCCACCCCTCTATGTAGTCAAAGAGCACTGAGCTGATATCCCCATCCGATGCAGCTGCTTCCCACTAGCTATCTGTTTTACATTTGGTAGTGTGTATATGTCAGTGCTACTCTCTCACTTCATCCCACCTTACCCTTCTCCCTCCCAGTGTCCTCAAGTCCATCCTCTACATCTGCATCTTTATTACTGTCCTGCCCCTAGGTTCATCAGAACCTTTTTTTTTTTTAATTCCATATATATGTGTTAGCATATGGTATTTGTTTTTCACTTTCTGACTTCACTCTGTATGACACACTCTAGGTCCATCCACCTCACTACAAATAACTCAATTTTGTTTCCTTTTACGGCCAAGTAATATTCCATTGTATATATGTGCCACATCTTCGTTATCCATTCATCTGTCAATGGACACGTAGGATGGTTCCATGTCCTGGCTATTGTAAATAGTGCTGCAATGAACATTGTGGTACATGACTCTTTTTGAATTATGGTTTTCTCAAGGTATATGCCCAGGAGTGGCATTGCTGGGTCATATGATAGTTCTACTTTTAGTTTTTAAGGAACTGCCATACTGTTCTCCATAGTGGCTGTATCAATTTACATTCCCACCAACAGTGCAAGAGGGTTCCCTTTTCTCCACACCCTCTCCAACATTTATTGTTTGTAAATTTTTTGATGATGGCCATTCTCACCCGTATGAGGTGATACCTAATTATAGTTTTGATTTGCATTTCTCTAACGATTAATGATGTTGAGCATCCTTTCATGCATTTGTTGGCAATCTGTATATCTTCTTTGGAGAAATGTCTATTTAGATCTTCTGCCCATTTTGCGATTGGGTGGTTTGTTTGTGTGATATTGAGCTGCATGAGCACCTTGTATATTTTGCAGATGAATCCTTTGTCAGTTGCTTCATTTGCAAATACTTTCTCTCATTCTGAGGGTTGTCTTTTGGTCTTTATGGTTTCCTTTACTGTGCAAAAGGATTTAAGTTTCATTAGGTCCCATTTATTTTTGTTTTTATTTCCATTTCTCTAGGAGGTGGGTCAGAGAAGATCTTGCTGAGATTTATGACAAAGCGTGTTATTCCTATGTTTTCCTCTAAGAGTTTTATAGTGCCTGGTCTTATATTTAGGTCTCAAATCCATTTTGAGTTTATTTTTGTGTATGGTGTTAGGGAGTGTTCCAATTTCATTCTTTTACATGATCTGTCCAGTTTTCCCAGCACCACTTATTGAAGAGACTGTGCTTTCTCCATTGTATATCCTTGCCTCCTTTCTCATAGATTCGTTGACCATAGGTTCGTGGGTTTATCTCTGGGCTTTCTATCCTGTTCTTTTGATCTATATTTCTGTTTTTGTGCCAGTACCATGTTGTCTTGATTACTGTTGCTTTGTAGTATAGTCTGAAGTCAGGGAGTCTGATTCCTCCAGCTCCGGTTTTTTCCCTCAAGACTACTTTGGCTATTCGGGGTCTTTTGTGTCTCCATACAAATTTTAAGATTTTTTTGTTCTAGTTCTGTAAAGTAATTTGACAGGGATTGCATTGAATCTGTAGATTGCTTTGGGTAGTAAAGTCATTTTCACAATATTGATTCTTCCAATCTAAGAACGTGGTATATCTCTCCATCTGTTGGTATTATCTTTAATTTCTTTCATCTGTGTCTTATAGTTTTCTGCATACAGGCCTTTTGTCGCCTTAGGTAGGCTTATTCCTAGGTATTTTATTCTTTTTGTTGCAGTGGTAAATGGGAGTGTTTCCTTAATTTCTCTTTCAGATTTTTCATCATTAGTGTATAGGAATGCAAGAGATTTCTGTGCATTAATTTTGTATCCTGCAACTTTACCAAATTCATTGATTAGCTCTAGTAGTTTTCTGGTGGCATCTTTAGGATTTTCTATGTATACTATCATATCATCTGCAAACAGTGACTGTTTTACTTTTTCTTTTCCGATTTTTATTCCTTTTATTTCTTTTTCTTCCCTGATTGCTGTGGCTAGGACTTCCAAAACGATGTTGAATAATAGTGGAGAGAATGGACATCCTTCTCTTGTTCCTGATCTTAGAGGAAATGCTTTCAGTTTTTCACCATTGAGAATGATGTTTGCTGTGGGTTTTTTGTATATGGCATTTATTATGTTGAAGTAGGTTCCCTCTGTGCCCACTTTCTGGAGAGCTTTTATTGTAAATTGGTGTTGAATTTTGTCAGAAGCTTTCTCTGCATCTGTTGAGATAATCATATCGGTTTTTTTCTTCAATTTGTTAATATGGTGTATCACATTGACTGATTCGCGTATATTGAACATTCCTTGCATCCCTGGGATAAATCCCAGTTGATCATGGTGTATGATCCTTTTAATGTGTTGTTGGATTCTGTTTGCTAGTATTTTGTTGAGGATTTTTGCATCTATATTCATCAATGATAATGGTTTGTAATTTTCTATTTTTGTAGTTTCTTTGTCTGGTTTTGGTATCAGGGTGATGGTGGCCTCATAGAATGAGTTTGGGAGTGTTCCTTCCTCTGCAGTTTTTTGGAAGAGTTTGAGAAGGATGTGTGTTAGCTCTTTTCTAAATGTTTGATAGAATTCACCGGTGAAGCCACCCGGTCCTGGACTTTTGTTTGTTGGAAGATTTTTAATCACAGTTTCAATTTCATTCCTTGTGATTGGTCTGTTCATATTTTCTCTTTCTTCCTGGTTCAGTCTTGGGAGGTTATACCTTTTTAAGAATTTGTCCAGTTCTTCCAGGTTTCCATTTTATTGGCATAGAGTTGCTTGTAGTAGTCTCTTAGGATGCTTTGTATTTCTGTGGTGTCTGTTGTAACTTCCTCCTTTTTCATTTCTAATTTTATTGATTTGAGTCCTGTCCCTCTTTTTCTTGATGAATCTGGCTGATGGTTTATCAGTTTTGTTTATCTTCTCAAAGAACCAGCTTTTAGTTTTATTGATCTTTGCTATTGTTTTCTTTGTTTCTATTTCATTTATTTCTGCTCTGATCTTTATGATTTCTTTCCTTCTGCTAACTTTCATTTTTGTTTGTTCTTCTTTCTCTAGTTCCCTTAGATGTAAGGTTAGATTGTTTATCTGAGATTTTTTTTGTTTCTTGAGGTAGTCTTGTATAGCTGTAAACTTCCCTCTTAGAACTGCTTTTGCTGCATCCCATAGGTTTTGGATTGTTGTGTTTTCATTGTCATTTGTCCCTAGGTATTTTCTGATTTCCTCAGTGATCTCTTGGTTATTTAGTAACGTATTGTTTAGCCTCCATGTGTTTGTGTTTTTACATTTTTTTCTCTAATTGATTTCCAATCTCATAGCATTGTGTTCAGAAAAGACGCTTGATATGATTTCAATTTTTCTTAAATTTACTGAGGCTTGATTTGTGACCCAAGATGTGATCTGTCCTGGAGAATGTTCTGTGTGTAATCTGCTGTTTTTGTGTAGAACGTCCTATAAATATCAACTAAATCTATCTGGTCTGTTGTGTCATTTAAAGCTTGTGTTTCCTTATTAATTTCCTGTTTGGATGATCGGTCCATTGGTGTATGTGAGGTGTTAAAGTCCCCAACTATTATTGTGTTACTGTCTCTTTCCTCTTTTATAGCTGTTAGCATTTGCCTTATGTATTGAGGTACTCCTATGTTGGGTGCATATATATTTATCGTTGATATCTCTTTTTCTTGGATTGATCCCTTGTATTGCTACTTCAGCTTTCTGTTGATTTCCATTTGCATGGAATATCTTTTTCCATCCCCTCACTTTCAGTCTGTATGTGTCCCTATGTCTGAAGTGGGTCTGTTGTAGACAGCATATATATGGGTCTTGTTTTTGTGTCCATTCAGCGAGCCTTTCTCTTTTGGTTGGAGCATTTATTCCATTCACGTTTAAGGTAATTATTGATATGTATGTTCCTGTGACCACTTTCTTAATTGTTCTAGGTTTGTTTTTGTAGGTCCTTTTCTTCTCTTGTGTTTCCCACTTAGGGGAGTTCCTTGAGCATTTTTTGTAGAGCTGGTTTGGTGGTGCTGAATTCTCTTAGCTTTTTCTTGTCTGTAAAGGTTTTAATTTCTCCATCAAATCTGAATGAGATCCTTGCTGGGTAGAGTAATCTCGGTTATATGTTTTTCCCTTTTGTCACTTTAAATGTGTCCTGCCATTCCCTTCTGGCTTGCAGAGTTTCTGCTGAAAGATAAGCTGATAATGTTATGGGGATTCCCTTGTATGTTATTTGTTATTTTTCCCTTGCTGCTTTTAATATTTTTCTTTGTATTTAATTTTTGATAGTTTGAATAATATGTGTCTTGGCATGTTTCTCCTTGGATTTATCCCGTATGGGACTCTCTGTGCTTCGTGGACTTGATTGACTGTTTCTTTTCCCATGTTACGGAAGTTTTCAACTATAATGTCTTCAAATATTTTCTCAGAAGCTTTCTTTTTCTCTTCTTCTTCTGGAACCCCTATGATTCAAATGTTGGTGTGTTTAATGTTGTCCCACAGGTCTCTGGGACTGTCCTCAATTCTTTTCATTCTTTTTCCTTTATTCTGCTCTGCAGTAGTTATTTCCACTATTTTATCTTCCAGGTCACTTATGCGTTCTTCTGCCTCAGTTATTCTGCTGTTGATTCCTTGTAGAGAATTTCTAATTTATTTATTGTGATGTTCATCTTTTATTTGCTCTTTAGTTCTTCTAGGTCCCTGTTAAACTTTTTTTTGTATATTTTCCATTCTATTTCCAAGATTTTGGATCATCTTTACTATCATTACTCTGGATTCCTTTTTAGGTAGCCTGCCTATTTCCTCTTCATTTGCTTTGTCTGCTGGGTTTTTACCTTTCTCCTTCATCTGCTGCATATTTTTCTGTCTTCGCATTTTCCTTAACTTACTGTGTTTGGGGTCTCCTTTTCGCAGGCTGCAGGTTCATTCATAGTTCCTGTTGGTTTTGGTGTCTGCCCCCAGTGTGTAAGGTTGGTTCAGTGGCTTGTGGTGGGGCCTGGTGCCTGTGTTCTGGTGGGTGGGACTGGATCTTGTCTTTCTGGTTGGCAGGGCTGCGTCTGGTGGTGTGTTTTGGGGTGTTTGTGGACTTAGTATGTTTTTAGGCAACCTCTCTGCTAATGGGTGGTGTTGTGTTCTTGTCTTGCTAGTAGTTTGGCATGGGCTGTCCAACACTGGAGCTGCTGGTTGTTGTGTGGAGGTGGGTCTTATCGTAGAAACAGAGATCTCTGGGAGAGCTCTCTCCAACTGATATTACATGGGGCCAGGAGGTCTCTAGTGGTCCAATGTCCTGAACTCGGCTCTCCCACCCCAGAGGCTCAGGCCTGACACGAGGCCGGAGCAACAATACCCTCTCAGCCACACAGCTTGGAAGAAAATAAATAAATAAAATAATTTAAATTAATCATTTTTTTAAATTATTAAAATTAAAAAATTTTAAAGTAGTAAAAAAAGAAAAAAAGAGGGAGAGAGAGCACCCAAACCAATAAACAAATCACCAGTGATAACAGGCGCTAAAAACTATACTGAGATAAACATAAAAATCAGAAGCAACTCAGTCGCAGACAGCGAACCCCAAGTCTACAATTTCTCCCAAATTCCACTGTCTCAATTTTGGGTTGATTTGTTGTCTATTCAGGTTTTCCCCAGATGCAGCATACCTCAAGTTGATTGTGGGGATTTAATCCGCTGCTCCTGAGGCTGCTGGGAGAGATTTCCCTTTCTCTTCTTTGTTCGCACAGCTCCTGGGGTTCAGCTTTGGTTTTGGCCACACCTCTGCGTGTAGGTCACCCTCAGGCTTCTGTTCCCTCCCAGACAGGAGGGGGTTAAAGCA
>RJWK010036540.1:0-21667 GCA_004363435.1 Platanista minor | reverse complement strand
ATAAAGCATGGATAGCTAATGGCACAGGTTTTCCTGTTCTGAAAAAAGGTAAAGAGCAATATACTTGCTAATATTAGGACATTTATACAACTGTGTGAAAGGATCAGGATATGCTCTCCCCAAAATACGCCACTTTGACATAAGAAAAACTTTGAGCTGAAGGCATGTGAGTCCCTGAAATCCCTTACCTACCTCAAAGCAGAGCCTCCCAAAAGAATTTATTAATCCCGTCCCCTGGAGCAACTCTAATCTTCTCCTTTTGGGAGACCAAAAAAAAAAAAAAAAAAATCCAGCACCACCACACCCAGACATTGCCACAAACTCCTAAGGACCCAGTTATCTATCTTTTCTCAAAAGTCATTTGCTTTTTGTATTAAGTATTCTTTTTCCCTGTGAAGTTAGGTATAGAGATCCCAAATTCTACTCATCTCTTTGAGTTACTCATCTCTAAGTACTGCCAGGTGTGAGGACACGCTAATAAATTTCTGTTTGTTTTCTCTTGTTAATCTGTCTTTCCTCAGTCTAATTTACAGGGCCCCAGCCAGAGAACCCAGGAAGGTAGAAAAGAAATTTTACCCCCTACACATATAAAAGCAAATTAAAGTTTAAAAGCTCCACCCTATCCATTTTCTTTTTTTTTCCTTTGAATTTTTGAATTTTATTTTTTATACAAGAGGTTCTTATTAGTTATCTATTTGATACACATTAGTGTATATGTCAATCCCAATCTCCCAATTCATCCCACCACCACCATCCCCACCTCTTTCCCCCTCCATTTTCTTTTAACTGTGCTTTATGCCATCCGATTTCATTTCATCTTCTTTTCCCTGTATGTTATAGGCTGAACTGTGTCCATTCCCCAGCCCCCCTGCCCAAAATTTCATCATGTTGAAAGGTAACATACCTCAGGCTGTAGAAAGAAAGAAGGAAAGAGAGAGAAAGAAGAAGGGAGGGAAAAATGCTGCCAGTATGAAAATCCTAATTTCTCATCTCACCCAATTTACAACTTGTTCACCACTGACAATAAAAATCCACCAGGGGAACACTGGTTCTGAAATAACCCAAATCTAAACTCTATACGTTCTAAGTGCACATGACTGACTTTTAAAAAAAAGACCACTAACTACTTAGAAGTCCCAAATATAGTTCTTTGAATTGAAAACTAATACACTTTGGCAAGAAATACACAAATAGATGGGACTTTCCTATTTCTGGTGATGTTTTACTTCTTAATCCACAAAATTTGTGCCAAAGAATGAAACTTACATCAAATTTACATCTTTATAACGGCTTATATTTCAGATAAATAAGCTTTAAAAGTCACGAAGCCTATCAAAAACACCCCAAATCAACCAATGGCTAAAGCATTCTAACTAGAGGCAGAATACAGATTATTGTTAAAAAAGAACATGGGAGGTCTTCCCTGGTGGTCCAGTGGTTAAGAATCTGCCTTCCAATGCAAGGGACTCGGGTTTGATCCCTGGTTGTGGAACTAAGATCCCACCCACATCTTGCAGGGCAACTAAGCCCGCACACCACAACTACCGAGCCTATACCAGAACTAGAGAGCCCGCGTGCAGCAACAAAAGATCCCACATGCCACAACGAAGACCTGACACAGCCAAAAATAAATAAATAAATTATTTTTTAAAAAAAGAAAAATACAACATGGGCTTCAGAGTCCAACAGGCCTGTATTCAAATCAGCTCAACCAGTTACTAGGCTGAGTCTCAGTTTCCTCTCTTCATTAAAATTAAGATAACTACTACTTACTTATCTTATAAAATTCATCCTGAAAACTGTTAAAGTTGTTAAAAATAAGAAAAGAAAACAAACTAGTACTCTTCACCACCATAATGGTTTTATAACAACCCTTGAATAAGATTAAGTTTTTCCAACATTAAACAGCTAACATTCCTTCATTAGGAAGGCAAGAACCAGAAGACCACTATTCATAGTCATCTTTAGTTCTCTTAAGAGTAAACCTGTGGAATATTCCTTTAATAAGCTTAGTTTAATACATTAACAGATTTCCTTTAAAAAGTAGTCTTCTTCCCAATTCAGGCCTAAAGCCATTATACAGGGCAGACCAAAGGAGCCAAGGGTCTAAAACTAAGTGTTAGAGCCAGAGTAGGGATGAGAGGGTATCAAAACATGGAACTGGCCCAGCACAGGATGTCAACATCAAAGCAGAGCAACAAAGGACATCCATGAAGAAGGGACAACCAGGGATGGGGCAGTGAGCCCAAAAAGAGTGAGGAAGGCATCCATGCCGTAGAAAGGAAGCAGCTAGAATAAGGAGTTATAAGACTAAGCAAGGAGAGAAGGGTATCCACATGGAAGTGGCAGCTGGGGCTACAATAAAAAATTGGTTATATACAAGGAAAACGACCAAATAAATATATTTAGAATGATGAAAGATAATAAGTTTCATACTGTTAAAGACGGTAACCAATAACGGAAAGGAAGAAAACTAGAGTGAATGATGTGTTGTTGTATGATTAACACAACTCACATTAATAAAATACTAATATTCATATATATCATAAATGTAAATATTTCTGGTTGTGTGTGTGTATGTGTATATGTGTATATATCCCTCCTCTCCCCCAGCTCTGCACACTGAACGGGCCAGGCCTGAGCATAGTGACACTCCAATAGCAACAAGCATACTTAACATCCAGGTCTTGTCTTCTAAAAACCATTTTCTAATAAAAGAAACCAGGGCTTTTTTGAGAAATGAACAGCTGATTCCAGGGCTAGGAAAAGATGACAAAGTAAGTCTGGAATATTTTGTTGTGGCAAAAACCAGGTAAGTGTCCAAATAATGACTGGGAAATATCAAAGGGACACAGAAACCAGCTTGAGTGAGCTCCCATTGGTCAAATAAGGGACAATTTAAGCATTAAAAATGAGAAAATATATGGGAAGGACATCAACACAAATGGTGAAATACAGAACTCCAAGAGCCTACCCCTCCACACAAACACCAAAAAAATCAATCAAAATCTGTCAGAACCAACTTTATCAGAACTCTGAAAAAGTCAAAGGTTTACAACAAGTAGGGTAGCACTGAATCAAGAAAATGGAAACTTAAAAATGATAGTAAAGCTTTAAGGCATTTTCATTTGCCCTTGACCCACATCTTCTCCAGGGAACAATGGAGCTTTTGAAGACCCAGTGTAGGGGCTCTGGTCTCTGGTTCCAGAGTGAGCAGAGTAGACCTTATTCTAACAGAATTATGTTTGTCTGTGTAAACCTGTCTGGGGGCTATGTGAGGACCGAGGAGAGGCATTCGCCTTTGTTTTGCCTAACAGGGAAGGACAATGTGTCAAGCAAAGGGCAATCCTCCAAAACACTGTAAGGCAAATGCAGAGCCCCCTGCCAAGGACAGAGGTTTACAATTCAGTGAACAATAGCACACCCAAAGCCTGGGAGAAAAGGCTGAGAGGGAACTGGGTGGAGGATGGGGGAGAGTTATGGCATTGCAACAAGCTCCCTCATACCCTATAAAGGGAAATGAGAAAACCACACCAACACTCAGGGCAAGATGCATGCTCAGAAAAAAAAAAAAACCTGAGAAGGTCCTAAGCCTTCACCCTGGCTGATCATTAGGTTCAGCAAAACCAGTACATGAAGGATAAGACAGTTATAAACAGTGTGTAAAGCAATGCCCTAACATAGATCCAATAAGAAAAAAGTGGGAGAGTTCTTATTTTTTTCCTTTCCCTTTATTTTTATTCCCTTTTGGCTCCAGGCATGCATTTGCAACAAAACACTAGCTGACAAGGTAAAGATGGCTCTCGTTTGAAGAGCTCAGAGAACAGCAGTATGACAGCTGAAATAAAACTACTATTGTATTGCACTGAAACTACCTTTTGTAACCACTGAACCTTTAGTAAAACCTTACTAAAGGCTGCAACCTGTCTCAGATGTGCTGTGAGCACCAAGATGGTTTCTGGCCTGGCCCATGTGTGAAGGATTTGCAACCTTTAGACAAGATAATATATTGACCCTGATAACTTTTATATTTTGTTCATCATGGATTTTTTTGCATTAATTTAAATTTCATTAAAATGTTATTTATCTCAAACAACAACAAAACACTAGGTGATCGCAATCTAAGGGACAGAAACTTCAGAAACTAACCAACACAAAGAATACAGACTTTCAGAACTAGTTTAGATAAGTCACTAAATGAACACAAAACCACAACCCACAGCAAGCAACCCCCAAGAATGGGGAGAAAAAACATTTGATTCCTAAAGTCTCCAAATTACAATATTCAGAATGTTCGATTTCCTAACAAAAAGTACAAAGCGTGCAAAGAATAAAGTATTGCCCACTGTGGGGGGGGGGGAACGTGGAGGGGAGGTTGTGATATTAGCAGACACCGTCCCTGATGATGAACAGACATCAATTGTCTTAAATACAAAGAGCTAAAGGAAACCAGGAGAACAATGTCTCAACAAATAGAATACTAATAAGAGACAGGAATTACAGCAAAGAACCAAACAAATTCTGGAGCCAAAAAGTACAATAACTGAAATGAAAATTTCACTAGACAGTTTCAAGAGCAGATTTAAGCCGACAGAAAGAAGAATCAGAGAACTTGAAGAGGTCAGTTAATATTATCAGTCTAGGGCTTCCCTGGTGGCGCAGTGGTTGAGAGTCCGCCTGCCAATGCAGGGGACACGGGTTCGTGCCCCGGTCCGGGAGGATCCCGCGTGCTGGAGCAGCTGGGCCCGTGAGCCATGGCTGCTAAGCCTGCGCGTCCAGAGCCTGTGTTCCACAACAGAAGAGGCCACAACAGTGAGAGGCCCGTGTACCGCAAAAAAAAATAAATAAATCAGTCTAAGGAGCTGGAAAAAAAAAAAGAAAACTGAACAAAGCTGAAAAGACCTGTGGGACACCTTCAAGAATACCAACATACAGATAATGAAAGATTCAGAAGCAGAGAAAAGGAAGGGGTAAAAAGAGTCTCTGAAGAAATAATGCCTAAACACTTATCAAATTAACTAATAACTAAAGACACAGAATATACATATCCAAGAAGCTAACCAAACTCCAAGAAAGATAAACACAAAAAGATTCACACCAAGACAAATAACCAAACCATCAAAAGCAGAGAATCTGCAAAGCAGGGAGCCAAAGGCCAAAGGCAATTGGTGGCATAAAAGGAATCCTCAATCAATAATAGGCCACATTGTAATGAACAGAGACCTACTATATATAGCACAGGAAACTATACTCAGTATTTTGTAACAACCTATAAGGGAAAGAATCTGAAAAGGGATATTTATATGTATGTATACTGAATCACTATACTGTACACCTGAAACTAACATGACTGTATATCAACTGTACTTCAATTTTTAAAAAATTTTAAATAATAATAATATGCCACATTAACAAAATGAAGGAAAAATACCATATGATCATCTCAGCTGCTGCAGACAGGCACTGGACAGAATCTAACACCCTTTCATGATAAAAACACTCAACCTGATAAAGAACATCTATGAAAAAAACACAGCTAACAGCATACTCAGCACAACTTGTGTATGTGTTCAATAAAAAAGACACATTCTGTTAGGATTAACCATGAAAACATGCTAAGAAAAAGAAGCCAGACACATCCAGAAGCCAGATCACATGTTGCAAAATCCCAGTTTTTATGAAATATCCAGGATAGACAAATCCATAGAGACAAGAAGCAGAGACAACCAGGGACTGTTGGGAGGGAGGAACAAAATGGGTACTGGTTGCTAAATGGATACAGGTTTTTCTTTTGGGGTGATGAAAATGTTCTGGAACTTGGTAAAGCTGGTGGTTTCACATCACTGTTGAATGTACTAAATGTCAGTGAATTATAGTTTTAAAATGGTCAATTTCATGTGACTTTTGCCTCAATAAAAATAAATAAAATTGCTGTATTACATCCCCTTGAATAAAACATATGAATGCAGAGAGGTGAATACATACAATGAAAAATTTTAGGAGGAAGAGGTTATTTATACAATTTCTAAGAACCTGAAAAAAAGAAAAGTTTACTACAGTTTTGCAGTGAAATGGCCTGGCAAATAGCCTGGGAAATCCTTAATCAACAGATCAAAGTGAATCATCAGTAACAGGACAAACTGAAATTGCCTGCCAATGAGCAAAACAGAGCACCACTTCACTTTTATAACATCCTAACCAAAGATAAAGAAGCACAGCCTGTCTAAACAGGAGAAAAGCTAACTTGAGAGACGTTACATGTACTAAAACAACTGGCCCATAATCTTCAAGAATCAGGTTATGCAAGTCAAGAAAAATCATTTTTTAAAAATGATGACGCTGTGACATGCTTATTCTATAATTTTATGAGTCATGTTTTTAACTTTTGAAAAGTATACTTTGACATTTTATTCCATTCAGTTTTGTTTGCTTCCCTACTGCAATACCATTAATAAAGTTTTATTAATACTTAGTAAGCACTAGGTAATTTCCAGACTTCCCTAATAAAAAGTAAGAGGCCCCTCCCCTATGGAGTCTGATTCAACAGGTCTTAAGCAAGGCCTAGAATTCTGTTCTTAAACAAGCACTTAAAGTAATGATAATCAGGAAAAAATGGTAAATACTGTAATATTTACCAAGAAGAAAAAAAATCCTTGCCTATGGAACATGACCTCTAAAGGAAGCAAAATAATCTATTACTTCACTATTTTTTGCAGTTTTGGTCATGACACTGTCCAACATCTTCTATTATCAAACTCAAAATTACAGATTAGACTCTCTCAAATATAAAACAGCATTAGCAAATTTCACAAGAAATCTAGACTATTAGAAATTTCCATCCTTTAAGAAGTTTCATATTATTAATGCTTGCTTTAACCCGGAATTTTGTTAGACCCCCCCCCCCCAATCCCCTTCAGCTTACCTCATTAAGTTGTTCAGAACCTTTCTATGCTTTACTTACACGAAAAAAAAAATCATAAAAAAAAACAGAAGAGGAATGTTATGAGAATTGTTATTATTTGTTAAATTGCTACATATAAAAATTGCTACTTTCACGCCTACAAAAAAGAATTTTATTTAAGGAGAAAAACACATTACTGGAAACAGCATGCTTTCAATTCTCAAGTTTTTAGGTTTAATACACAAAATGTAACTGCAGTACTCCAAAACTTATAATGAGCTGACTTAATTTTTATATAAAATGCACCATTACAAAAAAATAAGCCTTACTCTAAACAAATTTTTACTCATTGAGCTTCTCTTTCCCTCACAAAACTAAACAGTTTAAGTCATCCCTGAATGAGATTTTTTTTTTAAAGGTTGGTAAAGGTAAACTTTAATTCAGAATTATACTGCAAACAATATGGACTAAATGGCATAAAATTTAATTCAAATCAACTAATTTACTAAACAGCCAATGTAAGCAAAAACAAGTACTAAACACTGAATATACAAGGGCAGTTTTCCTTCTAACAGCTAACAAGCTAACAACTGGAAAACAAGGTTGCTGCCTCAAATCCTTTATCAGAAAAGGTATAAGCAAATTACTTATCTGAAGTATTTAACCATAAGAAAAATGCCAACATTATCACGGTTCAAATTGAATAAACATATACACTTAAAAATATATATATGCTGGGATCAGCTTAGGTATGTTCTCTGAAAAGTGGGCAGACTCAGAAGAGATAAATAATTTACTGCTAAGCTACACAGCCAGTAATATGAACTCAGATTCTTCTGCCTCAAAAGTCATGTTCTTTGTTCACTACCAATATATTTCTCAAACTTTCCCACAGAAATTACTTAAAACTAATAACAAATCCATTCTCCTGCCCCACCAAAATGTATTTTCAGAAAGTAATCAAAATAACTCATCCTCAAGTCCTATTTTTTTTACAAACTTATGAAATTTCTGCATTATACTATAATATATCCATGTATGTTTTAATATAAGAAAATTTAAGTTACTTACCCAATCAAGTAAAATAACCTTGCAGTAAGAGATGACTGGTTTACCCTATGTGTTTCTTAAACCATGTGTTTGAGAAAACACTGCTAAAACAATGTAAAAGCCCAGCAATGACTTAGTTCCGCTGGAATATCAACATGAACAAAAAAGAATGTAAGTATATATGACTATGGTTAAAAAATATATATCTTGGATACAACTGACAATGTCTCATATAATGTAGAATTGGATTTTTTTAAAAACCAGGATATTATATACTACAATCAAACTTCTAAATTACCGTCCCTTAAGAGTCAAAGATAGTCTTTCTTATTTAATATGTTCAAACTTATTTCATTTATCTCAAAACACAAAACCATAATGTTTAATGTTTTATTTCAATTAAGCAGAAAACAAAATTACCCTCTCCGGCACTGATGCAGGAAGGAAATGGAATTTATCACTGTTTCTCCCCACCTGCCCCCACACCTTGGCCAGTAACATAATTCTAAAAAATAAAAAATCTGGGGCTTCCCTGGTGGCGAAATGGTTGAGAGTCCGCCTGCCGATGCAGGGGACGCGGGTTCGTGCCCCAGTCCGGGAAGATCCCACATGCCGCGGAGCGGCTGGGCCCATGAGCCATGGCCGCTGAGCCTGCGCGTCTGGAGCCTGTGCTCCGCAATGGGAGAGGCCACAACAGTGAGAGGCCGGCGTACCACAAAATAAATAAATAAATAAATAAAAATAAAAATAAAAAAATTAAAAATCTGAAGCAATCAGTCACTCTGTGTGAAGAATTTAGAGTAAGCATAGAACATCTCTGAACAGGTCTCTTAAAACTATTGGGGGTTTCCTTTCTAAATGGTACTAAACCATTCTGCTACAAACATATCTGAACCAATGAATCTAGTCACTATACTCTCAATACATCAAGCCAGTAACGAAGAGGTCAACCAAACACCACTTAATGTGCCAAGTATATCTAAAACCGAGTAGAGGGCTTCCCTGGTGGCGCAGTGCTTGAGAGTCCGCCTGCCGATGCAGGGGACACGGGTTCGTGCCCCGGTCCGGGAAGATCCCACATGCTGCGGAGCGGCTGGGCCCGTGAGCCATGGCCGCTGAGCCTGCGCATCCGGAGCCTGTGCAACGGGAGAGGCCACAGCAGTGAGAGGCCCGCGTACCGCCAAAAAAAAAAAAAAAGAATAAAACCGAGTAGAGAAAATACTCTGGGGACAGTAAGCAGCATGCTTTGAACAGCACACAGGAATAAGAAATCTGAACTATATTCAGCAGGCAAGGAAAGTACTCAGAAGTTTTAAAATTGCAATTACATGTCTGGAAATGTGCTTTCAGAAAATAAATCTGGAAGCTTCTTGTAAAATAAAGGGGGTGGGGAGGATTCAGTAAATCACCTGGAGAGCAAAAGGTATTAAAATCTAGAACTTTAGTTCCTATTACCACCCATTCATAACAAATGTTTTCAAAAGTTTCGTTAAGTTTTTTAAAGGACTATTCATGAGATCAATTCCAATGGAAAAGAGCTTCCCTCAACTTTCTAAAAACTACAATATAAAAGCCAAACTCAAAGCTCTCTTATAAAAAATGGAAGAGGGCAAGAGTAAGGGAGTAGTACAGGCAATTTAATAAAGTTGGAACACTCCCTGACACCATACACAAAAATAAACTCAAAATGGCTTATAGACTTAAATGTAAGGCATAACACCATAAAACTCCTAGAAGAGAACATAGGCAAAGCATTCTGACATAAATTGTACCAATATTTTCTTAGATCAGTCTCCCAAGGCAATAGAAATAAAAAGCAAAAATAAACAAATGGGACCTAATCAAACTTATAAGCTTCTGCACAGCAAAGGAAACCAAAACCTACGGACTGGGAGAAAATATTTGCAAACAATGTGACCAACAAGAGCTTAATTTCCAAAATATACAAACAGCTCACACAACTTAAGAACAAAAAAAAAACAAAACGAACAAAAAATGGGCAGAAGACCTAAATAGGTTTTTCTCCAAAGAAGATAATACGAACAGCCAACAGGCACATGAGAAGATGCTCAACATCATTAAGTGTTAGGAGAAATGCAAATGAAAACAATGAGGTATCACCTCACCTGATCAGAAAATGGCCATCATCAGAGTGTCTACAAATAATAAATGCTGGAAAGGGTATGGAAAAGAGTGAACCCTCCTACACTGATGCTGGGAATGTAAATTGGTGCAGCCACTGTGGAAACAGTATGGAGGTTCCTTTAAAAACTAAAAAGAGTTACCATATGATCCAGGAATCCCTCTCCTGGGCATATATCCAGAAACCACGAACACTCTAATTTGAAAAGGTACATGCACCCCAATGTTCATAGGGGCACTATTTACAACAGCCAGGACGTGGAAGCAACCTAAATGTCCATCAACAGATGAAAGTATAAAGGAGATGCAAGCACACGCGCGCGCGCGCACACACACAAACACAATGGAATCTTACTCAGCCGTAAGAAAGAATGAAATAATGCCATCTGCAGCAATGTGGTTGGACCTGGAGATTATCATACTAAGTGATATAAGTCAGAGAATGACAAATATTATCTTATATCACTTATATGTAGAATCTAAAAAAACAGTACAAATGAACTTATTACATAACAGAAACAGTCTCACACAGAAAACAAACTTACGGTTACCAAAGGCAGGTGGGGAGGGATAAATTGGGAGTATGGGATTAACAGATGCACAACACCATATATAAAACAGATAAACAACAAGGATGTAAACGACTACAATTAAAGAAAAAATTCAAAAAAATAAAAATATAAATAAGGGGGTAGTAACAATGGATATGGAGCGGGAGAAAAAATGGCAGAGAGAGGAAGACTGCAGAAACAATCTACAGGTGGGTGATAGTAGATGACTGGATGTGGAGAGCGAAGGAGGCTGAGAAACCAAAGATGAAAAACATTTCAAAGTTAGGAAATGAGGGGGACATAAAGAAGATTTGGGATGCTAGTAAATGGTGTTAACATCATGTGTTCATTTTGTGAGAATTTATCAAGCTGTATACTTAAAATTTGTGCAGCACATTAGTGCCTATGTATTACAATTAATAAAACATTCAAATGCAAACTTTTTTTGAACAGAAAACCAGGAACAAAGTTTCCAGGAACTATTTGGTAACTTGGAGTGAATCACTGAAGGTCAGTGATTTAACCATTCATGCCTAGGTACTAGAACTTCTGTAAAAACCCTAAAGGAAGGGGTACAGAGAGCTTCCAGGTTGTGGTACACCCCAAACTCCACAGGGACCCTTCCAGACCTCACCCTATGTACCTCTTCATTTGGCTGTTCAGTCGTGCCCTCTAGCATATCCTTTAGAATAAACCAGTAACAGTGGTGTTTTCTTGCATTCCATAAACCATTACAGCAAAATATGGAACCTAAGGATGGAGGAGGGTTTTGCTGGCATGGGAATCTCCAATTTGCAGCCAAATCAGACAGAAGTGTGGGTAACCTGGGAACCTACTACTTGAGGTTGGTATCTGAACTAGGGGTAGAAGGGCAGTCCTATGGGACTGAGCCCTTAACCTGCAGGATCTATACTAAAGGGTCTATACTAACTCCAGGTAATTGGTGCCAGAAAATCCTAACTGAATTCAACTGTAGAACACCCAGTTAAGTGTGTCCACAAAAAAATTGGAGAACTGCTTGCTGCCTGGTATATGAATGCACACAAGAGTATCTAACTATCATTCAAAAAAAAAAAAAAAAAAAAAGGAGTCGGGGTAGATTCTCCAAATAAAGAGCTAACATGAGCACTGACACCACAAAGATATTTTGACTTTTCAGAGTCTTTCAACATAACAGTCATTCAATAAACACTGCTCACATACACAAAAGTCCCAAACAGCTTTTTATCACCTCATTCTTGAATATGAAATAATCATCAAACATTTTAAGGAAAGTGGCAATAGGAAAGAGACCACTAAAAACCATGAACACAAAGGAAACAAATAATTCACGAAATAACTAGCAAAATGGAATTTTCAGAACCCCAAAGATAAAGAGAAACATCGGGAGAGATAAAAAGAGAACACTCCTGTAAAGGAAGGAAAAAAAATCAGAATGCATCAAACTTCTTAAAGATCTCCTGCTATAACACAACGAAATAGCAATCAAAGTGCTGAGAGAAAAAGTATTTTGAATCATGAAAGCTATACCCAAAATATCAAGTGTGAGGCAGATATATACATTCTCAAACAGTTCCTAACAGCCAGGAGCAAAGAGACCAGTGGGACTTCCCTGGCGGCCCAGCCGTTAAGACTCCGCGCTTCCACTGCAGGGATTGTAGGTTCAACCCCTGGTCAGGGAACTAAGATCCCACATGCTGCACGGTGCGGCCAAACGAAAAAAGAAAGAAAGAAAAAGACCAGTGACAAACATTTTCTAGTCAGTCCATAAAAAAATTAACTATTAAACAGGAAAAGATACCCCGCTATTCTCATAACAAGAGAAGTACAAATTAAAATACTGGAACTACTCACCTACCAAACTGGCAAAAATCTTTGTTAGGGTGGGTCCAGAAAAGCTTGTAGTCTAGAGTTAATTTTTGCGCCACTAATTGGAGCTAATCCTTTTGAAGACTTTGCCTATACTCCATTTACTGCCTGTGCTCCATCTATTAGGCGGTCTTTCCACCGAGGCTGATGGACCAGGACTTTTCCTGGTCCTATGTAAATCTTTGGAATTGTTTCACCTACTCCTTTCTGGTGGTTCTATTCCCTGGCTTCAGTCACTTCCAAACGCACGTGTGCAGGTCAGTCCTAAGTCAAAACCTTGAGTGGACCCTTTTGAGTTATCTCTCCTACCAAGTTTCCTATTATAATACTTTGCCCCACAAATTCTACCTATTTTGACCTTTTCAAATTTTCAGTTGTCTCCTTAACTTTCAATAAGACCACCAGACTATGTTTGAATTCACCCTCCCTGTGCCGTAACCTATTAATTTTCTTCAAGCAATGAGCTGGGGCATTTATAACATTGACCACCTCCTGTCAACCAATATCTAAAAGCCTGTTTCATACATTTTGCCTGGCTTTTTAGATTTCTCAGATGAGTCGGTAAATATGGTTATCTGGTTGCCTGTCAGTCCATCACAGCCAGAAGTAAAAGTCTGCATGCCAATTCAATTTTTTTTTAATTTTTTTTACCAGAAACGTGTCTATTTTATCTTTTTTATTTATTTATTTGGCTGCACCGGGTCTTCGTTGCGGCATGCGGGATCTAGTTCCCTGACCAGGGATCAAACCCGGGCCCCCTGCATTAGGAGCACGGAGTCTTAACCACTGGACCACCAGGGAAGTCCCGGCCAACTCAATTTTAACGCTACAGGATTTTCACTAAATTGAACGTCTTACTTGTATAAATTTTCTCATGGATTTTTTTCTTGAAAGGATTCAACTAATTCCAATTTAACTGTTTCCCAAAGCAAAGTCCAACAACAAAATCTAGCACTCAACAAAATGAAATTCATAATTTTCGGCATTCAATCAAAAATTATCAGTCATGCAAAAAAGGGAGGGGGGGGGCGCTGCAGGAAAATGCTACCAATAACGAGAAAAAAAATCTATCTTTATAGAAAGATATCCAGAAATGATGGATATGATGGAATTAGCAGACAAGGACATAAAACCAACTATATGTTTAAGGGAAAATAGAAACACAAAGGAAAAACAGAAGACACTTCTAAAGATTAAAAAAAGTAATATCTGAAATGAAAAACATTGAATAGGATTAACGGCAGATTAGACAAAGACAATGCAGAAGAAAATGATAAGTAAGTGTACTGCTATGGTAGTGTTCAAACTAAAAAGCATTAAAGAAGACAAAGACAGACACTTTATAACTGAAATGTACGTTTAGCAAGTTAATTCTAATATTTATACACCCAATAACAATGAAACACTTTTATAAACCAGAAAATACAGGTGATACAAGAAAATCATAGAAGACTTGAACACACCTGGCTCAGTCCAATAAAAATATAATGGATAAAAAATTAGTAAAAGTATAGAATATTTAAACCATACTCATTTAGGCATTCACAGATTTTATATATCAAATACTAAACCCCCAAATACAGAAAGTATATCTTCTTCAAGCACCCATCTTAGGCCACCAAAAAATCTTTAATAAATTTCAAACAACCTACAAACAGCATTATATGACCACAATTCAATTAAACTAAAAATAAAATCAAAACAACAAAAAGACTCTTCTACACGTAATTTTAAAACAAAGTAAGTGAAAAGCAGCAAATTCACTAAACCAATAGATAACAAACTGGAAAAGCTGAAGCACTACAAATAAATCCCAAAACTGTTCTGGGTTGGGGGGGCGGGGAGATCAATAGAGAAGCTACTAGAATATAAAATCAAAAATGACAAAAAAATCATAAGAAATCATCTGAACAACTCTATGTAAAGTTGAAACTATAGAAATGGACAATTTTTAGAAAAATACAATTTACTAACAATATCCCCAGTAAAGAGAAAACCTAAACAAACTACCATGAAAGCGTTCCATTACAAAAAAAAAAAAGTCCAAAAGTGTCCTTGAGAACCAAGATTCTAAGCACTGAAAGAAGGAAATACACATGGTAAGACAGAAGGCAATAAATAAAAAGCCCTGTGGTCCTAAAATTGAATTGGAAGTATCAGTATGAACTTGTGCAGTACTGTAAGGTAAATATACATTAAGACTGGCTTAGAATTTAAATTCTACTTTAAATATCAAGCATTCAAAATTTAATTCAATGCGATAAAGCAACTATCACTTTTAAAACTCTTCCATCCATGGATGAATGGATAAAGAAGCTGTGGTACAGGCTAAAAAAAAAAAGGAAACCCTGCCATTTGCGACAACACAGGTAGACTTTGAAGGCATTATGCTAAGTAAAATAAGTCAAAGAAAGACAAATACTGTATAATCTTACTTATATGTAGAATCCAAAAAAAAACCAAACTCACAGAAAGAGATCAGATTTGTGGTTACAGAGGTGGACTGAGGAGGCCAATGGATAAGGGTGGCCAAAAGGTACAAACTTCCAGTTACAAGATAAGTATGAAGGGTGGACTGTACAGCATGAGATAATGGATGGTAACTAAACTTACTGTGGTAATCATTTCGCGATATATGTGAAGTCAAAACATTATGTTGTACAAAAACTTACACAATCATATATGTCAAGTATATCTCAATAAAACTGAAAAAAGATTCAAGGCATAAAACAATTTTTAAAGAAAAACCTTAACCATGTCACCACAAGTTACTTATCAAAACATTCAGCATATATATATATATACATATATGCTATTCCATTAAACACAATTAAGCTTCCCATAAAAAAATACTTGACATTATTTGTTTTCTGAATAACACAATTCATCAACAAAAATGACATTTATGGAGCAGATACTCCAAAACACCACCTTAAACAACTTTCTCCACAAGAACACATACTAGTATGGAATGAATGAAGAACTGAATGAAGAACAGGAGGGAGGGAGGGAGGGGGGGAGCTCAGCTCATTCTTCCCAGGTATCAGGAATGGCAATTACACGTAAAAAATCAGAGGCGCGATATTGGTAATGATTATCCTCAAACTACCAAAATGTGAAATCCACCAGACTAAATTACAATGAATGTGGTATCAATTTAATTCCATAATTGGTTACTTTGTGCTGAAACTCCACATAAGATTTATTAGATTTATTAGCAAAGAACAGTAAAAATCTTTAAGAAGGGAAGCAGGTAGAGATAGAAAATTACTGACAAAAGTAAACATTACAGAAAAGGGAAAGAGAATACTTACTGAGCATACACATGCAGATACCATGTTAACACTTTACACCTCAATCTTCTTAATAAGAAAAAGTATTTTAATCCCCATTTTACAAATTAAAAAAAAAAAAAAACTTGTACCCATGGTGTCACAGCTAGTTCCAAACTAGCAGTTTGGAGTTACAAACACAAAACTCTTAGTCTTTTCATCTAAATTATGGCACAGAATTCATTTTTTAAAATACAACAGGACCCTATTTACACAATAATGGGCTTGATAATTTGCATTTCAAATCAATTTTCTATAATTAGGAAACCATAAATTTAAGAATATAGCTTCCTTAATTCCAGATTAAATAGTTCTTTAACTCCTTTTTATCTAACGTAACTCCACTTTAAAAGCCACAATTTCACCATAACATTAATATGTGAATTGAAAGAAACATCATTGGTAGACAACATATACCCGACACATACAGAAATTTAGTATGTGAGAAAAGTTGGGACAACCCTACCTCAAAGCTTACTCAAAGTAATCATCAAATGGATCAAACTTAAAGGAGAAAAAAGCAGTCATTATATAAAAAGTAGAGGAAATTTTTATTATCTCAGAAAGGGGAAGGAAGGCCTTTCTAAGTATGACACACAAAAACAGAATAAAAATATATTTACATATGAACTCAAAAAGCATTCTATATGATAAAATTCACAACCAAGATCAAAGAAAACATCATACTGCGGGGGGGGGGGGGGGGGGGGGGGGGGGGCGCGGCTGGGCATACTTGTCACATAAAGCACATATAAAGGAGCTTTTCCCTTCCTACATAAAATGTTGCTACAAATCAACAGAAAAAGAACTCAGTAGAAAAATGAGTAAAGAATATAAAGAGTTCACAGAAAAAGATCTTATATATATAAAATTTTCATTCTCCGGAGTTCCCTGGTGGTCTAGTGGTATTAATATGGAATAAACTTCCAAAATAGTTCCTTGGTAAAAAACGTTACAGAGCAAAGTGGACATCATGCTACTACTTGTATAAGAAAGAAAAATACAATGTGCTTATATATACATAAGGTCTCCCTAGAAAAATTCATAAAAAAGTTTCTTCAGACAAGAACTATTGCTGAACAAAAGGACACAAAGGGTGACTTTTCCATAAAAACCCTTGCACTATTTGTAATTTGCACGAGGTGCGTGTATCCAAAGTAATTTTAAATCCTCTTTACTCTGACTCAGCTTTACCACTTCTTGAATCCTCAAACTCTTTAACATAATCCACCTTTTTCTGAAGCCAAGTTAGGCTGAAGAGCAGGATCCCAAGAGCAGCAAACAAGTTTCAACAAATCAATTTATAAAGCCTAACCCTATGAATAAGTTCACCAAGGGCTAAGAGATACAGGACCCTTGATATGAAAGGAAAATATTTGGGGAATTCCCTGGCAGTCCAGTGGTTAGGACTCTACACATCCACTGCAGGGGGCATGGGTTCAATCCCTGGTCTCAGGGAACTAAGATCCCACATGCCTCGTGGTGTGGCTAAAAACAAATTTTTAGAAAATGAAAACGACTTGGAAATTCACGTATCTTAATTTAAAGACATAAATGGTTATGAAGACAAAAATATACACTGAACATATATATTCTCTCACACACACACGCACACACAATCTGCTAGGCAATTTGCTTCAGGGCTTTACAAGTACTATCTCATTTAGTCCTCACTACATCCCCAGGAGGTTGATATTGTCTTTTCCACAAAACAAGAAAAACAGGTTTTTATATAGATGTGAAGCACATTTTAAAGTTCCCAGGGTCACAGTACTGTCAGTGGCAGCTCAAATTCTTAACCACTCTACACACCCTACACATGCTGTAAATAACCCATGATACATTAAGTAGATACCATGCGTTATATAAAATATTAGCTTTAAGTTTAACAAGCACCTAGGTCAGTCTCTAAGTTCTGAGTTTAAGTTTTAATCTTACCTGTCAGGCACTGTCTTCAGTTATAGCTTTATATCAAACCATACAAAATACAGATCTCAATCTGCTAGACAAAAAGTCTCTTACGTGGCAAACAAAAAAACAAAAAAAAAAGACGACAAGTAATTTGAACTACCACAGCAGTCACAACTTGCTTTCCACTAACCTAGCCAACTTTGTCTCCAAATAAGACTCTTGTCCTCTCATCGAATTCAGTCCTTGGAAGGTCCTAATTTTAAGGACTAAGGTGACAACATTTTTACTCACTTCTCCCCATTTCCACAATGTGCGTATAAAAGGTACTCCTTTTAAATGAAGAAAGACCAGAGACTACAAATCTAAAACTATCAGTTGAGTTAAAAAAAACTTGAGGCAACTAAGCTTGCACAGGAAAAGTTCCTAAGACATCTTGATTATCAGGTGGTTTTCAACTTAGCTAGCATGCATGAAGCAATGATTTCATTATTCACCTAATGATACTTGCTGCAGTAGTAGCCTCAAGTTTAGCATCCTGCTAGAGCTTTAGTAAATAAGGCCCCTTGCAAGGGATCTGTAAGATCCAAAGCTAGACCAAACTGAGAAGATTTGTAATAATACCAAAAATAATTAAAGCTCTTCGGACATAAATCTGCATTTGCATCTTTGAGGAGACAATGTAAAAGGATTATGTTTCCTCAAATAAAGACATTAGTTAATATAAGTGAACTATTATGGCCTTCCTGATTTCCAAAAATGAGGAACCTGAATTAGCCACCCACATATTTCAAAGTCACTCCTTGAAATCTAAAGTGTGTTTTATCTTTTTAAACTTGAGAAGGCAATTTCACTAGATTTCAACCCTCTGACTGAACACTTCAAAACTGGGGACATTTTTTGAAAGGCCAGGGTCATAATAAAGAAGTCTTTTATCAGGCAGTCCCCTCAGAAAGGCAACAGCAAATCCAAAGCCAGCCTTGAATCTAGCAAACAGACTAGAAGCTCATGTAACAATTTAAGTCTAGGCAGATAAAACCGCTTCTAAATGATCAGACAGCTAAGAAAATCGGCTGTAAATAATCTCCTAACAAATTTTACCTAGTCCCCAAGCAGTTAAACAGCAGTTCTATAATAAAAATACCAATTATATATACTCAATTTGGGGGGAAAAAGAGTTAAGTTACATTACCTAAGATGTTAACAATTCTTTTGCTGTTAACAATTCTCTTGCTCTGCAAGTAACTGCACTGAGCATATAACAATAAACAAATGAGACAAAGTACCTGCCCTCAGAAGTTTATGCAATAAACATGGATGAGAGTAAATAAAGTAAGAGACTGATTTGAATGAAATAAACAGAATATAGAGTAACAAGAAAAATCAAAGGATACAGGAAGGGGCTTGACCACTTTACATAGAATGGTTAGAGGGTCACTCAGAATGTAACATGAGTCAAAACTGAGCTAACAAGGAAATAAAAAGAGGCAGAACATAAAGACCCAAGGACAGGAAGGAAAATGCCTGGTGTAGTCAAGGAAGAGAAAGAAGGCCAAAGGTCAATGGTCTAGGAAGACAGTAAACAAGGTTGCAGAGAAAGGAAGGGGACAAACAATGAAGACGCTGGTAGGCTACAGAGTCTGCATGTTACTCTTAGGGTCCAATGGAAAGACACTCTGCTCTGCGAATCATGAACTACAGGAGTGTAAGAACGGCACAATAACAAAGTTACAAGGCTATACAGCAAGTAGTTCAAATAAGAAACGATGGCGGCTTGTATAAGCCCAGCGACAGTGGAACAGAAATGGACATATTTAGGAGAGCAAATAGATTTGCTTATTGATCAGATGGGAGGAAAAGAAGGAATCAAAAGTGAGCCCTGGGGCTTCCCTGGTGGCACAGTGGTTGAGGGTCCACCTGCCAATGCAGGGGACACAGGTTCCTGCCCCGGTCCGGGAAGATCCCACATGCCACGGAGCGGCTGGGCCCGTGAGCCATGGCCGCTGAGCCTGCGAGTCCGGAGCCTGTGCTCTGCAACGGAAGAGGCCACAACAGCGAGAGGCCCGCGTACCACAAAAAAAAAAAAAAAAAAAAAAAGTTCAGTTTTGGATATGTTAAATTTGTAAACTAAATAGAGAAGTCAAGGTTAGTTAAATTACAATAGTAGAATATGGAGAAGATCTTTTGCATAAAGATGTCATTTAAAACTACCGTACCATACTCCAGGTTAAACAATTACCTCAGAAGAGTGTAACGCATTATGCTTCAACAATTTTAAACTGGTCATAAATACAACCTAAATATACCTGGTTTCTGCTCAGTTCTGTCCCTTCAACTTACATTTATCTATTTTCCCTTATCCACAATCTTCCTCCTGGTTGATCATATGATCCTCAAACACTACTGTCTATCTGACCCAGCCATAACAATACTACTACTACTGTTTGTTATCATCTTACAATTTCAAAGCATTTAGCATTCATTATTTCACTTGATTCTAACAATAATTTTGTGAAACAGGAAAAGAACCAGTTTTACTACAGCAGGAAATAAAAGTCTTACCAAGTCGGGCCTGGCCAACAACAAATAGCTATTATTTACTAGATGGGATGAAATCAGCGTTCAAATTTAAGGACTCTGTTTACTCTGTATTCACAGAACTTCAGAGCAGACAAACTACATGAGCTCAAGAACCTTACATTTCCGCCTTGTTACTAAACAAGAACCAGTGAAAGTACAGGCACATAGTAGACACTCAAATATCTACTAGGCAATGAACATCTCTAGCACAGACTAGTACTCAAGAAATAAAAATCCCAGATCCACTGTTGAGCCAATGTTTTACAGTAAATAAGGTGGTATGTTTGTATCCTACTTTCTCATTTCCAATATAGAAATGTTGTCATTTATTTTCCAAGTGTGCTCCAGTATAAATTAGATAATATCTAAGATTTCAAACCACTCAAAAGATTGCTCTATGAATTAACAATGGCATTATTTTGCAACCAGTCTTATTTCACATATCCATAAAAACAATTTCCCCTTTTAATCCGAATTTCCTATAAAAGATTTTAGGAAAGAAAACATGTCAAACAGGCTTACAATAGAGCAGAAAAAAAAAATATCAAAAACTACCATTTGTATTGATCGACTACTATTTTGTGGAACTGACAATACGTACATATCAAGGAAGAGGCCACAAATAGTTCCACATGCGTAAAGTCAATTGATATTCAACAGAGGTATTCCAACATGATTCAATGGGAAACGAAGTCTTTTCAACAAATTGAACTAGGAGAGTAGAACATCTAGATTAAAAAATAATAATAAAGAAATGAACCTAAACCCTTTGACAGGCCAAAAAATCATTCAAAATGGACCACAGACATAAAAATAAAAGCTAAACTACAAAACTTTTAGAAGAAAGCTAAAAAGCAGGAGAAAATCCTGTGACTTGGGGTTAGGCAGAGATTTATGACACAGAAAAGCACAAATCAGGGACTACCATGGTGGTCCAGTGGGTAAAACTCTGCACCCACAGTGCAGGGGGCCTAGATTCGATCCCTGTTCGGGGAACTAGATCCCACATGCATGCCGCAACTAAGAAGCCACGTGCCGCAAATAAAGATCCCACATGCCGCAACGAAGATCTCACATGCTGCAACTAAGACCTGGCACAGCATGCATACATGCATGAATAAATAAATAATTTTTTTTTTTTTAAAGCACAAATCGGGCTTCCTTCCCTCGTGGTGCAGCGGTTGAGAGTCTGCCTGCCGATGCAGGGGACAGGGGTTTGCGCCCTGGTCCAGGAAGATCCCACATGCCGCGGAGCAGCTGGGCCCGTGAGCCATGGCCGCTGAGCCTGTGCGTCCGGAGCCTGTGCTCCGCAACGGGAGAGGCCACAACGGTGA
>RJWK010036539.1:0-21668 GCA_004363435.1 Platanista minor | reverse complement strand
ACAAGCCTCTTGGGCTGGTGAGTGCTGGTCGGCACCAATCCTCTGTGCGGGAATCTCTCCGCTTTGCCCTCTGCACCCCTGTTGCTGCGCTCTCCTCCGCGGCTCCGAAGCTTCCCCTCCGCCACCCGCAGTCTCCGCCCGCAAAGGGGCTTCTAGTGTGTGGAAACCTTTCCTCCTTCACAGCTCCCTCCCACTGGCACAGGTCCCGTCCCTATTCTTTTGTCTCTGTTTTTTCTTTTTTCTTTTGCCCTACCCAGGTACGTGGGGAGTTTCTTGCCTTTTGGGAGGTCTGAGGTCTTCTGCCAGCGTTCAGTAGGTGTTCTGTAGGAGTTGTTCCACGTGTAGATGTATTTCTGATGTATCTGTGGGGAGGAAGGTGATCTCTGCGTCTTACTCGTCCACCATCTTGAAGGTCTCTAAAAGACATTATTGTAAAGTAAATATTCAATAAACAGAAGCTATTTTGATATATTAACCCTGTGAATGGAGTACAATGGCATATTTTAAACTAATTATAAAAATCTCAAGTAACAGAAACCCATTAGGGAATGAGTTGTGTTGAACAGCTGAGGGTTTATCCTTTTAGCATTCAAACTTTAAAAAATAATTATTATTTAAAATTTAAATCTTTCCAGAAATGCTTTACACACTTTTGTTTTTTCTCAAGCAGAAGATAGTATGATCTAACAGTTTCTTTATAACTTAGAATTATTAGATTCTGTTACTTTGTAAGCCTTTTTGAGGTTTTCAAGGCCATGCTCTTGTACTAAATAACACACTGAAATTTAGGCTGTGTTTGCTTTATATTGCTTAAAAATGTTCTTATTAGTGGTAATGTGGCCTGGAAGAGTCCTTTTTTAATTTCTAAAGCAGAAAATCTTGCATTGAAAGAATAAAGTAGACACAGGAAAAAACCTGGATGTTAAATAGTGAATTTTGGAATTTTTCTAATTAAAAATATTTTTGAGGGAAACAAATTATGTAATGACAGAAAAGCTGGAATTTAAACTTTCTAAAGCACAGGCTCCGGACACGCAGGCTCAGTGGCCATGGCTCACGGGCCCAGCCGCTCCTTGGCATGTGGAATCTTCCCGGACCAGGGCACGAACCAGTGTCTCCTGCATTGACAGGCGGACTCTCAACCACTGTGCCACCAGGGAAGCCCCCTATAGCTTTCTTATGATGAGACTCTGACCCAATAAAATTGTTTCCAGAAAGAGGAATTTTTCCTATATTTTCCAATGATTTAATCACAGTACATTGGTATACTACTGCTGGAGCCAGGGAAACCTATATGGATTATTTTCGTGACATAGAAATGAAAACTAGAAGGTACTTAGAGCATTTTACAATGATTTACTTACTCTGTGTGATAAAATTTTCCAACTTCAAGCTTAGCTAAAAGTAATTTAATTTCAACATTTTACTGAAATGCAAAGCCAGATTTTCTCAATGGCCAAAAGACATGGCCAGCTGGAGTTATAGAACCCAGAGAGGACAGCCTAATACCCTTAGGCCACTGAGTTTTTGATTTAGAATGTTTCCTGGTCTGTAAAACTAACTTCCTCCCTTCTAACAAGGAAGAAGCTCAAGCTAAGTTAGTGTTGAAACATAAACTGGGGGAAGAATATTCTAATTATCCAGAGAAACAGAACTCAATTCACTCTTTCTCTTTAAGAACATGAAATATCAGAGGACCTAGGGAGTCATAGAAACTTCTAGTAATGTCTTCAATTAACTTGCTTTGTGACTTTGCTTTGAGCCTAGTCTTTGCTACTGGCCTAGGATTTGGTCCTAAGCCCTCTGTAAACACCATCTCTGTAAGGCCAATAGTGAGAGCCTTTATCAGTCAGGGTCCGGTCATGAGAAAGAAGCCACACAGTTATATGAACAGGGAAAATTTAATATAAGGATTAGTAGCTAAAACAGGGGATTGAAGTAATGAAGGATTGGCTAACAGCAGATAAAAAGAACTTTAAAGGATACAGGAACTGTAGATACAAGAAGCAACCATTATCCTCAGGACTGAAATGGGGGGAGAAAGAACCTCCCACCCACATTCCCCAGGGCTGAGAGCCAGTCCTTGTTGGAGGGCATGGTCATGGCTCTCAGGGTGGCAGAGAAGTTTCTGTGGTGCATGCCAGTCTGCTCTCTAGAGTACCAGAGAATGTGACTTGCTGGAGGCACTGGGCTACAAAATCACTTGAAGGGATTGCTTGGAAAGGTGATTGGCAGTGGACAGCTTCTGGCCACTGGCTCAGGAGTCAGGTACTGGAGAAGCTGTGCGTGCTCTGGGCCCCTAGTACTGGAGGATCCAGCACGGGGGAAATATGTGGACTGAAGGAGCTGGGCATGATGCGGGAGTCTGCAGGTGGAGAAGGGAAACTCCTTCATCCTGCAAACTGACAAGCCTAACATTACTGTAGCTAGCAAGAGAAACTTTGTTTCTGCATATTTTCACAAGGAGACAATGGAAGGTAAATCTTGAGCTGATAGGCAGTAAATTGACAAGAACTCAGAGAGGAAGCACCTTCTGATGTTGAGAGCCAGGCTGCCATGGGTAGGGAGATGCTGGCTTGAAGGAGGCAGTGTGTACAGCTTGGAGGGAGCTTCAGTAGTTGATGCTTTGAGGCTCTCTTCTTCTCCCTGTACCATTGAATTATTATTATGATTTCCCTCTGCTGCTTCTATGTTCTTTTCACGTAAATGACAGGACCTTTATCAGGAGTAACATGTTCAATGACTGCTGCTGAAAAACTCTCATTCTGACTGGATTTATTCTAACAAAGGGAGAAGACAGTATACATCTATCATCCTCCTATGATGTATCAGGCACTGTTGTAGGTACTTTTCATGTCTCCTTTTATTCTAACTTTAAAGAATATAGTTATCTTATCCTGATTTAATAGAAGCTAACTAGCTTGGTCAAGATTACTCAGTTACTGACCATATGTTTAATATCGTATATGAATTAATCTTCCGTTTATAAACTGTGTAACTTTTGGAAAGTTACATAATCTTTGGTACCTCAGTTTCCTCTTTAGTACAGAATTGACCTCATAAAATTGTTGTGAGGATTAAATTAGATAATACATGGTACAAAATACTTAAAATCATGCTTGGCATATTAAACACACTCAATAAACACAAGCAAGTAGTAGTAGTAGTGGTGGTGGAACAGGACCGAATAATACTATGGCCTGGATCTGTAGGCTCTGAAGTGTATGACTCTTTCCTAATGCAGCACTGCCAATATTTGCCCATTTTCCAAGAATCAGTTTCTATAGTAACCTTGTTATCTCTTGAGTTTTCAGTAGTGGTAAATGTTTATCAACCAGCATTCTGAAAAGCAAGCCTTGATTTGTAGTGTTTGCCAGTTTTCATGGTGTGAGTACTCCCGTGGTACTCCCACCACGGTCAGTTTCAAGTTACCAATATGACATTACTGAGTGCCCAGTTGTAAAAATATATGCACTATCAGTTCTCATGAGCTGGTGAGAATCAACTCCAGAACACCATGCAGCAGTACTCATTCCCTGACGAATAGAGTACAGAATTAATCTTAGTGATTATTGTTGTTATAGTTATCATATAGAGTAAACATGAAAATGAATCAGTGATAAGAGATGGAATATAGATTTTTTGTGCTTGTTGGCAAAAAGGAAAGACATTGTCTTTTAAACCCGAATTCCTATTTTGGTTTGTTGCTGTTGTCTTATGTTGATTTGTCCGTTTGTTTTTTCATTATAAGTACTAACATTATGAAAGAAAACAGTGAAAGAGAGAATTCAAACTTTGTTTCTGACTCCTCAGAACCCACAGAATGTGGTTTTCTCATGTATATTTTCCATATACACTTCTCCTAGAAATATGCCAAGAATAACCTAAAAAGAAAACTGCAAATAAATGAAGACTCTGAAGTCTTAAAATAGCAAGGAAACAATCCTCTGCCAGCCTACACTTTGCTGCCCTTCCGATTAGCCCATAGAGTCTCTTCTTTGGTTTGTTCTTCCTTCTGGAATTAAAAATTTGCTGAAGGTAAACACACAAGCTTCATGCATGAGCCCATTAAATCCTTTCTACTAGTAACAGGCCCTGGTCAGACACTGTAACTCTTCCAAAATTTACCTTTTCATGGGTTTAACATAGAAAATTGTCTGTTGGAATCAATTTATTATTTCCCTTATAAAATATGGTTTTCATAATGTTCATAATTTTTAATGTTCAATTACATAAACACTGTCATCTTTTTTCCACTTTTATGTTGGAAAAAATCTGCATTCATAGATTTTTTATTTTTTGTTAGCCAAAGATAACTCTAGAGAAAAAGCTATTTAACCTTTGTTTTACAACTGTTCAATGAAAGTCACTCGGCATCTGCAGGTTTCTGAACTCCCTCGTATTTAAGAAGAAGAAGCAAACTTACAAAGGAAGCATATTAAAGATATCCATTCCCTTTGCCACCAACATCAGATCATTTCTGCAGGCTGTCAGTGAGTTCCCCAGAGGTGGGGGTCTCAATGGTAAGTGAACATCTGGCTTGCTTTGGGGTAAGCTAGACTGACGATCTTCCAGGAGTCTGGGCTTGGGCAGGGCCCGTGTGTTCAGAAGGCAAGACAAGGAATGCTGCAGGAGGGCCTGCTGAGGGCCAGGCACTGTGCAAAGCATTGTTTTCCATGTGTTGCCTCATTTATTCCTCATGCTATTAATAACATGAGAATGACAATATTATTGCTATCTTATAAATTGAAGAGACTGAGATACAAAACAAAATTCATCCAGGGTCACAAAACTTGAAAGTACTGAACATGGGTTTCAATGCAGTCTTGTTAGAACTCCAGGCCTATTCTCTCTGTACCATACCATTCTTCCTCTTAGGCTAAAAAATCTCAAATTTTACTTTTATTTAATTCCAAAGAAAAGGGTTGAAATTTTTCCTTTTGGCTGAGTAATTACACGTTGCGATATAGATGGAAGTGTACTCAAATACGGAAAGATTCTTTCCTAAGAGGTTCTTTAGGAAAAAAGAAAAACATCTAAATTAAAAAAAAAAAGTCAAAATTCTGATCAGTAAATTATTCAACTTAAAATAATTCTTTTTTTGTTTGTGGCACGTGGGCCTCTCACTGCTGTGGCCTCTCCCGTTGCGGAGCACAGGCTGCAGACGCGCAGGCTCAGCGGCCATGGCTCACGGGCCCAGCTGCTCTGCGGCATGTGGGATCTTCCCGGACCGGGGCACGAACCCGTGTCCCCTGCATCGGCAGGCGGACTCTCAACCACTGCACCACCAGGGAAGCCCTAAAATAATTCTTTACTTCATAGAATAGTCACTGTAGGTTTTCTTTAAGTAACCAAATCTTATAGTGCATTAAAAATACCATTGCCAACACAACTTTGGTTAGAACAGAGTTTTTCACGAATAATTTTAACAGTTCAGAACACCATTATATGTATGTACCGACATGCATGAAATCATTTTATTAATTTGAAGAGTACAGACTAATAGGTAATTTATAAGTGTCATTTACAATCAATTGCAATAACATAATACATTTGACATGGATCTTGATTTACCTATCGATACAATGGTGGAGTTTGATCAGATCAGTGGTTTTCACACTTGTGGGAGCTGTGGAACACTTTTGTACACCCAATATGTGGAGCAGCAGTCAGCAAAGCTACAATGGCTGGAAGGAGAAAAAGGAGACCCTGAGGGCTAGACTTGGTAACCACTGACATTCTAGGATTCTATGGTTTGAGAAAAATGAAGCTGCAGCATGTAATCTCTATTCAAAATCCATGAGAGCTGTCAGTACCATATTGTAAGGAGAGTTGCTCTTCAAATAACGTTTGCTTCTGGTCTCTTGGCCTTGAAGCATCCATACCCAGGAGGTAGAATATTCCTATTGGGCTGGGCCTTTGCTGGAGCTCAAAAGACTTAGATGACAAGTATTTTATGATGTCTACATCCTCACATTTAATCCCCACAAAATACCATGGCATATATATTATTATCCTTGTTTTACAGATAAGAAGACGAAAGCTCAGAGAGTTTAGAAAGGTTTTTCAGTCACCCAGTTAACAAGTACTGGGCTTGGATTTGAAGCCAAATCTGTCCAACACCAGAGCCCTTTGAGTGTACCATACTGCCTCTCCCCAAGTATGAACAAGCCATTAGTTTTATAATGTTAACATACATGTTTCCACTGCCCTATTTTCCTTATGATGGCAACAATAAATCCTGTTTTATCTTCATGTTCCTGCTCAAGCTAACGTCTTGCAAAGTACCCTTGTGTTCTTGTTATCGCTCTTCTAAAAATTCCCTCCTGGGCTTCCCTGGTGGCGCAGTGGTTGAGAGTCCGCCTGCCGATGCCGGGGACGCGGGTTCGCGCACCGGTCCGGGAAGATCCCACCTGCCGCGGAGCGGCTGGGCCCGTGAGCCATGGCCGCTGAGCCTGCGCGTCCGGAGCCTGTGCTCCGCAACGGAAGAGGCCACAGCAGTGAGAGGCCCGCGTACCGCAAAAAAAAAAAAAAAAAAAAAATCCCATCTTTTCTTTAAGTCCTGCCTCCTCCCTGGAACCTGCCTTTGGCTACTTTAAACCTCAAGAATCTCTTCTTTCTGGATTGGTTTGGTCCTATTTGTACCACCACTTTAATTTTTCATTCAAATTATTTTTGGTTAGTCATTATTACAAGTTTTCATTTTGTATTTTTCACATGACTTCTATATTAACATGAAATATATTTTTTTAATGTATTTGGCATCCTCTACATTGAGGCATATAACACTGAGGGCCAAGAGGGAGTATATTTATTCAGGTGCTCGATAAACAGTTGTTGAACTAATACTATCTAATTATTGGTAAATATTCTTGATTGTGAAAACATCAAAAGCACAGCACTCAGTGCAGACATCATCAACTTAGTCATTGGCTCAAACAGCAGTGACTGAATGCCCTGATGTGCCTGCCGTTAAGTGTAAGGTACTTCAATGTATACACCATCAGTAAATTGGAGACCTCCAGGCAGTTAGACTGTGCAAGACATAATGCAGCCCTGAAGTAAGGCAGCAACCAAGGGTGTGGAGAAGAGGACCTGGGCACAAGGAATTTCCTAGGCCTGATGAGTGATCAGATATTCAAAGTGCAGAGCAGTAAAACAGTTTAGGATGACCTCAAAGTTTTAGTCTGGGGCTCTAGACTATGCTCATCTTATGACAGGGCAGTTTACTGGGAGGTACAGGGGAAAGATCAGAGTTAATGGATTGACCATTAATTTCATTTAGGAAATATTGAAGAGAGTACCCAGGATATATCCAGATAGAGCTCCATATCCAGGAGGTAGGTGGCTAAATAGAACTGAAGCTCTTTGGAGAGGCAAGTCTGGAGATAAAGATCTGAAGGTATCATTATATAGGTAGTAGTTAAAACTCTGCATGTAAATGAGATTATGCAGAAAGTGTATGCAGGAAACAGAAGAAGTGAGTCGATTAAGGGATCCAAGAGAACACCAATATTTAAGGAACAGGTACCAATTATACCTCAATAAAACTGGAGCGAAAAGGGACAGATAAAGAAAGAATGGTAGGAGAAAGAAATGGAGAAGGAATTTAAGGAAGAAGTAACAGCAGAGACAAAAGAAAGAAAGATTCCTAGTCACTTATCTTTCTATTCCACATGACAGATGTTTAAAATTGTTGTCATTCTTCTTGACAGGGACACTACATTTGTACAACTCTAGGGGATACCATTTATGTAACATACGATGTCAATGGACTTTTCAGGAGCTGTGCAGCCCTACAGTGGTGTGGCTCCCCAATTCCCTTTTCCAGCTGACCTCAGGCTCAGCACATAAACATTTTTTTAATCCACAAAAGATATGAAAAATGATCTCCTTGCTCCTACCTTCTTTTACTGTCTCCTCAAAATCCTCACCCACCTTGACCCTAGGGCTGCTTTGGGTTATTTGCATGTCATGGAAGCTATCTTCTCTATTGATGCCATCCCAATGATGTAGTCTAGGCTCACAGTCAGTCTGAACATAAATTTTATATTTATAGAAACAGATGAAAAAATGCGATGTCAATATACCCCTAACAGTCATTTCTACAAAGGTGTCTTTTGAATTCATTTAGGATTTGCCATGACTGGAGGATATTTCATCTACTGTAATAATAAAATGTTCAAAAGTATCATTAAATAGAGAACCCCGTATGTGCTCTCTACGAAAAGATGTTCCTTTAAAGATGCAGCTCTTAATGCACAGTGTAAAATGCTTGTAGCTTTTATTATGTCTTAGATGAAAAACATGTTTTACCGCATACCAGAGTAACAGACGTCAACTCACTTTTCAAATTGGGAACAGCTTTTCATTTTATTCTATTCAACAATTTCTGGGTCCTAATTCAACCCTTCCCTCCCTCCATCCTACCTCCCACTACTGTGCATTTGTCTTTGCTCCAGCTAAACAATGTCACAAGCTGCTTTTTCAATGACAATGTGTGCAAGGTGACAGAGGAGGACTTCCAAGGTAGGAATCTACCATGCCCTCTCCTTATATTCAGTAAGAATAAAAGAGGGGAGCTGGATGGTGAAATATGTACAACCTCAACACTGCTGATTGAACACAATCTACAGGAAACCCAGATGTCCAGAGTAGTAGACCAGAGAAGGGAAATCATGCGGCTGTAGAGCCAAATTTTGATTTCTAGCGTCCTGTGTAAGGAAAAAAAAAAAGACCATCTGCTCTGCTATTAAAACCCCAAATGGAAGCATCTATCACAATCTTCTTCTAAGCACCACTTCTTTATTTACTGACGATTAGTAAAACAAGTTCAGTCTTTATAAAGTTTAAATATAATTGATAGTTTAAATATGATATCAGGTGGTAAGTAATTTATAGAAAAGTTTTTTTTTGTTTGTTTGTTTGTTTTAGCTGTGCGGCATGCAGGATCTTAGTTCCCTGACCAGGGATCAAACCCGTGCCCCCTGCAGTGGAAGCTCTTGGAGTCTTAACCACTGGACCACCAGAGAAATCCCTAGAAAAGGTTTTTTGAGTATAAAATAAATTGGTAAGTTTTACTCCTTGGAGGAAAAATGCTAGATCTCATTTCATTTTATAACTGAACACAAACTTTGAACCAAATACCTATGTTAGATACAAAGCTCATGGAGCCTCAACAGAATACAGACATTCTCATCATACGTGTTCTCTGCTCACAAGAAAGCTGTATTTGGTTTTGTTTTAATAGACAATGGAGCCCAGGGTCTGAACATAATCCTCAAAATCATAATCCAAAAACTCAGAATGTGAGTTCTAATCCCAATCCTCAATCTGGACAACTCTGTAAACGTTCTGTATCACATTCAAAACGGGGAAGATATCTAACTTGACTTCTTTTGCTCCAAAAAGCTATTACAAGCAGGAGTGAGGTAATCAGTGTGAACGCACATTAACCTCCTCAAACAAAGAATGGTGAAGAGAAGCAAGACAATGAAATTTTTTTGAAACAATATATGACTTTTTTTCCTTCAGCTTTTTTTTAGATAGCCAAGTTTAAAGTCAGTGGTGCCCATTTAAAAAGCAAAATCACAGAAACATGCAGGGAAATTTGGAATCAATTTATTTAAAGACATGTTCTTTGCAGCTGTTGTTCATTAAGATACTTTTATTGACGTGTCCAGAAATCTTTCCTAGTAGTTTAGGCACGCGGGGGCTTTGAGCCCTATGAAGTATAGCAAATTGCAGATGAATTGGTCCAGAAGTGTACGTTTGTTTTAAAAAAAATGCTTTTTAAAATAGAATATTCTCAAGGGAGTGATTGGTGGGGGAAGGGAAGTATGTACCGACACTTAAAAGATCCCTGACCTTCTGGAATGCACATCTAAACTTCTGCAACAGTAGCCCAAAAAGACTGAAACTCAGTTTTCAAAACCACTTTAATAAACTCTACTTTCTCCAAGGATCCCAAACCAAATGATCCTGGGATAATTCGTTTATAATAAAGTGATGCTTGCTTTAAGAAACCTGTTTTGCTGAGAAGTCTTTGTATTGGTACATCACAAATTCTCTGGGTCTCAGGAAGAATGGGAGTTTGCCAAGTGGACTTGGCAAAAGATGGAGAAGGGAGAAGAGTACTTTAATAGATGGAATAGCATATTCAGAGACATGGAAGCTAAGAACACAATGCAAGTGTGGAAGAGCTATAAGCATTTGTTTATTTATTTATTTGTTTGTTCATTTATTCGTTATTTTGTAAGTATACATGGAGCTTGTACTATATAGGCTGGGTACCGTTATGGGTAGTTAATAATAAGACACATCTGTGGTATCAAACGATTGGCAGTACAGTCAGAAAGATGGACAAGCAAATGATTGTAATACCTTGTTTTAAGGGTTAGGCAGAGGTAGTAATGAGTTCTGTGGAAGCTCAGCAGTGCAGAGGAGAAGAGAGGGTGTGTGCTACAGGGGTGGGAGGAGAGGATGGGTCGTATCAGCAAGGAAAGACTTCCAAGGAAAATGTAACACCTAAAGTGAATCCTGAAGAACCGAGAGAAGGTAGCAATACGGGAATTGTGATGAAAGGGTCTTCCAGGCTGAGGAGCAATATAAGGAGATGGCTGAAAGCTAGAGAAAATTTGGTGGGATGCAAAAATTACAAGAAGTCCTCACTGGAGTTGGGATTATGTAGGAGGGGATAGTAGGGTAGCAGTGGGCAGGAGGGGAGGTGTGGAGATGAAGGAAATTGATGCAAGAGGTGAGAAGGGGTGAAAGCATGGAGGGCCTTGAATGTCAAGCTAAGTTAAAGAATTTGGGTTTGGAGTTCCATTGGAGGATGGTGATTGGGTTAGCTTTTCAGGGAGGTTAGTCCCTGGTGGGTGGGGTAGGGATGCTGGCGGGAAAGACCAATGAAGGTTGCTGCTCAGCCTCTATATATGGGCTGCATAGAAGAGGGGGAAGTTAGTGAGGCAAAAGCATTCACAGGACCTGGAGCTTAGGTGTCTCTCCTCTGGGAAACCTCGCTGACCTCCACAGGGCCGCATCCACCACTCCCTGGGCTCACGACAATAAAAGCACATATTTCTGCCTACTTTAGTACCTTAGTCACTGCTATGCTTCCAGAGTCTAGATTCTTCAAGGAGAGTGACTAGAAACAGATGGAGGGTAGGTATCATAGGAGGTATAGACATAAATTGTACTGTGGAAGTCAGAAACCTAACACATAATAGGTGGTCAGAAATGTCTGCTGAAGTGAATTGGTACATGAATTGAAAGCCCTTACCTTGCCAGCTTCCTCTTTTGAAGCCAGGCTTGCCAGCTTCCTTTTTTGAAGCCAGGCTTCAAAAAAGCAAGGATTTTGAAGAGAGTCTGTCTTCAAAGATCTTGTAGTTATTTACTCATGCTGAGCCTGCAAAGCAGAGGTAACATCTGCCTTTTTGGATTGTGATTGGGATCATTAGATATAATATATGAAAACAAACTGGCAGGTTTTTAGATCCTGAATACATTGTTGGTTTAATTTATAAATAAATTATGAGAAATGTGACCTTTCCCTTTCATCCCCCTGTTTCTCAGATGGACTCTCCTCAACTCTCGATCTCTAGTATCCCTGTTTCTCCACCTACTTTTCCTCCGTGATTCACTGAGTCACACCATGGGGTTGATGACCTGCCCCATGACTCACTGAAAAATGAAAGTTATTAGAGATGAACTCATTTATCTTCCCACAACTTTCCATCCTCCTGTATTAGTGCCCATGCTCTCTGTCTCCCTCCTGTCACCTTGGAAGAAATGTGCCTGATCCCATCCAAGGGCAACACCCTGACCTGTATATGGATCTCATCTCATCTGCACATGGCTAATTGAGATTTTTCTTCTGTAATCATTCTCTCTCTTGCACCATCAATTTCTCTTTCTCTACAGCATCACTTCCATCATATTATAATCATGCTGTAATTTCTCCTATCTTCAAAAAATCCAAGCTGCTTTCATGGCCACATATTCATATTTCTGCTCCAACTCAAACAATAGTTCTGCTTCGCTGTTTCCTCCACTTTCTCTTTCACTTCCTTTTCTATCCATAATCTCTTTTGATTGGGATCCTGCCCCACCCTACCACTGAGGTCACTTTTGACAAAGTTACCAGTGACCTCCATGTTGTCAAATCCAATAGTTCCTTTACAGTTTTTGTCTTAGGTTGACCTCTCACAAGCATTCAGAATGGATGAACGCAGATTTGAACTCTCTCTTGCTTAATGAAACCACTTTCCTAATTTTTCTCCTATCTCATTCTTTGCTCTTTGTCAGTGTCTTTTGTTGGATTATTCTCCTCCGCTAAATCTTTTTTTTTTTTTTTTTTGCGGTACGCTGGGCCTCTCCCTGTTGTGGCCTCTCCCGTTGCGGAGCACAGGCTCTGGACGCGCAGGCCCAGCGGCCATGGCTCACGGGCCCAGCCGCTCCGTGGCACATGGGATCTTCCCGGACCGGGGCACGAACCCGCGTCCCCTGAATCGGCAGGCGGACTCTCAACCACTGTGCCACCAGGGATGCCCCCTCCGCTAGATCTTTAAATGATTAAGCGACCTATTCTCTTCTCTGTCTAAACTCTCTCCCTAGATAATCTCATCCAGTCCACAGCCTGGAAAACTACACATTTGCTAATGGCTTCCAAAGACACATCACCAGCAATGACCTTTCTCAACTGCCTACATGACCTCTATACTACAGGTGTAATGGGTACCTCAAAGTTTACATGTTCCAAAAACAAAAACTCTTTCATTCTCTTAAACCCAGTCTTTACTGTCATAGAAAATGACCCTACCATATCTAGTTGATGTCCTTAACCTTTATTTTTCTCATTCTCTGCAAACACTCCATGAGCATGTTTCATATTTTTTTCATTTTTCTCCATCCACTACTACAATTCTAATCCATGCCCCTATCATCTCTCTCCTGGAGTACTATAGTAACCTCCTATGTAGCCTTACCTTCTATTCCCAATCCCTCATAACCTATTCTCCATATAATTCCAGGAGTGATATTTTCAGTACTTAAATAAAGATTTTTCTATCCCAAGCTTAAAGTTCTCCAGGGACTTTCTATAGCACTTAGGATAAATCTGTTACCCTGGTGTAAATATCCTACATAAGCTGGTCCCAGACCAACTTCTTCACCTCCTCTAGGACCACTTTCAACCTTACTTCTCCCTCTAGGTCTCTTTAATTTCATTAAACACATCAAGCTCAGTGTTCTTTTTTTTTGCGGTACGCAGGCCTCTCACTGTTGTGGCCTCTCCCGTTGCAGAGCACAGGCTTAGGACACGCAGGCCCAGCAGCCATGGCTCACGGGCCCAGCCACTCTGTGGCATGTGGGATCTTTCCGGACCGGGACACGAACCCGTGTCCCCTGCATTGGCAGGCGGACTCTCAACTACTGCGCCACCAGGGAAGCCCAAGCTCAGTGTTCTTGATGGTTTCTCTGCATGGAACACTTTCTGTCTGATCTTGTCATGGCTGCCCCTTAGTCTAAATATCACTCAGAGACAGCCTTTCATGTTTAGCACACCATCCTCTAATAATTCTCTACACAGCAGCCATTGCTGTCTAATTAATTCCGTATCGTTTGTCTTTACGTGTATCTATCTGACCACTCCACTCCAAACTAGGATATAATCTTCACTAGAGAAGATTTTTTTGTCCATCTTTTTCAACCCAATATCCTCATCACATAGAATAGTTCTGAGCACATAGTAGAGGCTCAAAAACTCATATTGAATGAATGAATTAATCTCATCATATTATTGAAATAGACCTTTACGATCATCCTGGTTGAAAACCCTCATTTTACCAATGGGAAAACTGAGGCCCAGAGAGGAATAGTTATTCACCCAGAATCATTTAAGTTGGTAGTAAGAAATATCTTCAGCATTGGCCCCTTAGAAGCTTCTTTTGTTTGAATACCAGAGGCCTGCATGTAAAAAATTCAATATACTTAAAACCCTACTCTACTTTCTGTGAAAACAAATCACAGGACAGGTCAGCTCTGCAGGCTGGTTTCAGGAGGGAACTCTGATGGGACTTATATCCCCCAACAGATAATCTCTAAAATCCCAAGAAGTCCTGCAGAGTAAAGAGCTGAGTTTCTGGAAGCCTGGGGAAACCATAGGCCTCAAACAGGTAGTTTCTACATTTGTTTGAAGAGAGGACAAATGCTGAACTTCGCTAGAGTGATAGAAAACACATGTGTTTTCTCACTTCATATCCCAGAGGAGTTAGCTTTCAAAGGCTTAGCTTTTAGCTCCCATTTCTTCCACCCTTAAAAGACCAAATATGTGCCAACGTGGCTGCACCCCAGACATTTGAGCATTACGAGGCTGGAGAATTGGGTAGGGCCAAAAAGAAAGGCCTTGGATATCATTAGAAGGTGTTTGGCTTTTGAAAGTTCTTCTCTCCCAAGTCACTGTTTCACCTTTAAAATTTTAAGCAGAGAGTGACATGATTAGATATATATTTCAAAAGGATGACTTTGGCTACATACGCAGATCAGAAGAAGAAAAGATTGAGAATAAGGACCAAGTAGAAGATGTTATGCTAATGTAAATAAGACATGTTGGGGGCTGGAAAGGCAGCAATGGCCATAAGGATGAAGGTAAGTGGACAGATTTGAGGTCTAGCGAACAGGTATAATCATATTAAGGTCGTATGATCCACAAGACTTGATAACTATCTTCCCTGTTGTCAGGTATGGTCACAGACTGATGTCAGGCCAGTGAAAAGAAAGCGGAAGTGATGGGAGCAACTTTCAGGTCATCTCCTAGGAATTCTTACCCTGGGTTTTCTCTCCCTTTCTGCTGTCTCTGATTTTGGTAGCTGTCTATGATTAAGGCAACCTTAGAAGCCACACTTACAGGATGACAACTCCCCATCTATTTTCAGAGTTTTATATGAGAAAGAAATATGTCTCTGTCTTATTTAAGCCAGTGAAGTTTGAGATTTCCTTGTAATAGTATGGCATTAATTCAACCCCAGGCATGGAGGAAAGAATGTACAAATCCCGAATGGACAGTGGTAAGAAGGGTTCCTGCAATAGCTTCCAAGTGCCAGTGCACACAGGAGCCATCAATTAAGGATTCTGCATGACTAGTCCATTTGATAATTCCATCAAAGGAGGTTATAGAGGATACTATCAAAACTATGTTTCTAAATTTTTGACAGCTTTGCTCCACTTGTATCATTTTAGCCAAAATAAACAAAGGTGTACACCAAGATTTATGTAAAAGAGTACATATTACACTCTTACTTGTATTAGCAAAAGCACTGAAATCAACATATACATCTAATAATATACAACTGAGTGACTAAATAAGTGGTGGTACATTCTAAATATGCAATATTCATAATCATAATCCAGAAGAATATATAAGGCCATGGGAAACACCTTACTGTATAACATTGAACAATACAAAAATGGTTTTGATTCCCGTGCATTGACTATTCCAGAAGGAAAGGCATCAAATATGTATTTTTGGAATTGGCAAAAAGCAATTATTTTAAATAATCAACAATTTCCACTTTTGACTAATTTCTGTCTTTCACTCATGTAGTCCAAATTACTGAGGCTTTTACCTTATAGACAATGGACTTCTTCAACTAAATCAGTTGCAGTTATTCATTCAGTAAATGTACTGAAAATCTAAAACCACTCTGTTCAGTATAACAGTAGCCTTTAGTCACCTCTGACAATTCACACTTAAAACTACTGGAAATTTTAAAAATTCAGAATTCAGCTCACAAGTTGCATCGGTCACACTTCGAGTGCTTATTAACCACATGTGGCCAGTGGCTACCATTTCAGTCAGCACCCATATTAGCATTTCTATTACTGCAGAAGTTCTGCTGACCCACCATTTACCAGGGCTTTTACTATGTGCTAAGGGTTTAGCAAGGAAAACAACACAGTTCTGTCCTCATGGGTCTCTCAGCCAAATAGGAGAGACAGACATACAAACAGAATTAGAGTGCGGTGTCATACTTGGACTTCTTCAGCACCACTGCATAGAGCCTGGTCGGACATGGGTCCTGGTGCCATCCTGGGTACCTGCAGTTGGAGGGCTCTTGGTCAGAACCTCCTGCCTCTCTAGGAATCAATGTCATGGTATAATCACTACATCATGTAAAGAAACTAGTCCTAATTGACCAAGATTCTCAAGGAAGGGTTTGCGTTCTAGAAAATTTAATTTCTTCATTCATTCAGCAAATGTGTATTGAATGTCTGCTCTGTACCAGGCATGTTATATGTCGTAGAGACAAAACTGATTAAAATGGCCAAAGCCTCCACCCTCATGGAGATCACATTCTTGGGGACTGGGGCAGACAAGAGAAATATAAACACATACAATGTCTGGAATATCAGATAGTAATAAATGCTACAGAGAAAAAAATGGAGAACAGCAGGTAGGGGGAGGGAGGTAAGGAATGCCAGATTGTGAGGTGGGATTTGGGGAGTGGGAGAGGGAGTGTTAATTTAAATAAGATGATCTTAGAACTTACCTATAGCTTGAAGTAGACAATTCTTACTGGATCTTCCATTTGAAAAAGTCCTTCTGAAGTCCCTATGTTATAGCAGACAAGATAAAATTAGTGTAATGCTAATTTATAACCTCTACTAATTATTGAAGACTTTATGCAGGCCATTAACGCTCTCTGGTCCTCAGTTTCCCCACTTTCACATCAAGTGTTTGGACTGGATGGTGTCTGAGGACACTTCTCCTTCTTAAAGGTTCTGATTTAAGCACAGAGAGAAGGGGAAAACATTCTCCGTGCCAACTCTTAGACACATACATTTGTTCAACGTTAACTGAGAGCCAAATGTGCGGTGGGCTTGTGGCTGACCCTAAAGATAACAAGGTTGGGAAGCTGATTCTACCTTCAAGGAGCTCAGAGTGAATTGAGGGAGATCAGCAAGCATTTTCATTGTGACCTGGAGTCTTCAAGTGCCCTCCTCTGCTGCTCGCTGAGAATCGAGGGCTCCCTGCCCTCCATGCCTCCCAGCCATGCTGCACGATCATCCTGGAGAGGCACGGAGCCCGAGGCCATCAATCATGAGAGGCAGTCCAAAGTAGCCTGGGCAACACTGCATCCCCAGGGCCCAGCCTCTCCCTCCTGGAGAAATGTGTCCTAGATGGGGGAGCTGTCTCTGTGGAGGGCAGTGATGATGGACGGCCCAAGGAAAGCATTTTTCATCTTCAAGCAGTACACGTGTGCATTTTCGCTCTGGGGCCAGGTTCTGACTGGGGTGCCTGCTGTTCTCTGTTTGCTTAGCTGTTGTCACCTTTTCCCCTTTCCTGACAGATGAACCCATTTTGCAGCCTGAGTGACTCATGACCGCTTTAGGAAGGCTAGATTAGCTCAATGTGGCAAAAGAGGAAAGTGACCATTATTCTTAATTTGACGTCTTAAACCTGCATCTTCATCTGAGCACGCCCCTGCTGAAAAACCTATAATGGTTCTGTCTGATCCATGGGATATTATCCAAGATCTATTTCCATCTGGCTCAGACAACAATCCCAACCTTCTCCTGCACAACTAAACTATGCAGAACCTCACTCAAACACGCCGTGGATTTTCCTATATCCACACCATATTCACACGGTCTGTTCCTACCACCCCCGTGCCCCAACCGTGTGGGCTCTGCAAAGCTGTCCCTGATGGCCCCAGGCCACCGCAATCTCCTGTCCTTTGAATGGTCATTCAACACCAGCTGCACAAAGCCTGAGGTGCTGAGTGCTTTTGTTCACAAATGAAAGTCTGAAATTCCCCGTGATTTCTGGGTCAGAGGCACTTTGTCCTCCCCTCCTCTCTAACCACACCAGGCCGAGTGCCCAGTGCATGGAAATTGTTGTACAAAATCTAGTTAGCTGATTGATTCTTTCAGTGGTCCTCTCTAATGTGCTCTAATTCCATCAGCAAGCAGGCAGGGGACCAAGCTTTTCATAGCTTACAGCTTGATCAGCCTAAGATGAGGCTGGGTTTTACTAGCCCAAGAACAGGCACAGGAACAGTTGTGTCTGGACTCCTGGGCCAATGTTGACCAGTGACTCCATGAGTCAGGCATTTCTGATTCAGGGAGAACAAATTTCTGAACCAAAAATATATTCAAGTGACTGGCTTAGTCACCAATTCAATTTTGCTTGTGCACATATGCCCTAAATAATAGATGGGTCTCTCTCATCTCTGGAACCTTGCAAGTTTGTAAAATAATTGTACTTAGAACTACACCATTAAAAGGATTGTAAGTAAAAGAACCTTGAATGTCTCTTTACACCAGTGGTTCTCAAGAATCTTTACACCCGATTCTCTAGGGTGAATCGGAATCACCTGGCTGATTTGTTCAAGCCCAGGGCTTGGGCTTCACCCCCAGAGTTTCTGACACAGTAGGTCTGAAGTGGGGCTGGAAAATTTGTATTTCTAATGCGTCTCCAGGTGATACAGATGCTTCTGGTCACACCGGGAGACCACAGCTCCATCCTAACACTTTCATCTTTTTGTTCATTCTTCCCAAGACTTTGTTTACATAATGCCATCTTTTTATATAGCTATTATCGTAATGTATGTGGAATTTGTCCATTTAAATGCTTTTTTCTGAATTATAGATTGTCTATCCCCAGCCCATGATATGAACTTATAGGTTAATATAACTCTAAGATAAAACTTCACTAAATAAAACGACCTGTTGGAGTTTGGGATGAGAAGGTACCCTAAGAACCATTGTAAGAATTATTTAACCCTTGTACAAGAATAGAAGGTTATTAAGGTGACATTCAGCCCAAAGTAATTCAATGAGGAGATAAAATTAATTTGGGGTTCAACTTTTTGTCTGTTTTATTCATTTCTATATCTCCAGCTCCTGAGACACACTAGAAGGCATCCACTACATATTTGTGGAATGAATGAATGAATTTAACAAATAAACATTTCTTTCATATACTCTGGGTAATTTAGAGGTCTCTAGAATGGGTGTAAGTGCAGGCAGTTGGGCAAAGTTCCTACAGTAGTTGAATATTTGCCTCAAAACAAGCCACTTATTAAAGAATCGTTAACAAGTTGCAATTGCTTTTCAGGTGCTGCAAAGGATTCCTACCTGTTACGTGTAATCTATCTCCTTGGGATAGTTGAGCAAAGAACCCTACCTCCACTGGCATGATCTGTGTGGTACACGGGTTCACTCGAATGCTGTTACACAAGCCTTTCTATTTTAAATTAGAAACCCTTCTGTGCACAGATCCATTCTGAATCAGAAAGTTAACGCAACCTGGGAAGCATTGTGAGGGACCCAGCTTCCTACTGTGCATTACATGAAAATACCAAAGCCTTTTCCTTAATGCCATTCCAATTAAAGCAAATAAGTTGAGCCATATTGTTGGCTACACCAGTGCCCTTTGACCAAAACAAAATAGAGTTCTCTATGCATGTGGTTTTTAACATTTAATCAATAAAGCAGAATGATTTGAGGGTCTGGTTGTCTTAATAAGGGGATATGTAAACACAGAGCAGTAAATTAGATTTAAGAAATTTTCTAAAATGAGGGAAAATTACATTATAAAGGTGATATTAACATTCCAAAGGACTAAAACCTGGGGACTGTAGGGTCCCTGAGCCATGTGGGGACGGATCTATGCAAAGCATGACAAATACTCAGATCACTCTTGGGATGTGGAAGGTAAAATCTGTCAGGAATAGTGGCTTCATTCCAAAGCTGTCGGAGACTTTTCTCGACCACTGGGCAGCTGCTCTGACTAAAACCTTTGACAGATTCTGAGCTCATTTCACCCCCTGCCATCTCTTGGCAAAGAGCAGCTGAATGGGAACCTCCCTGGTGGCACAGTGGATAAGACTCCGCGCTTCTAATGCAGGGGGCCTGGGTTCCATCCCTGGTCCGGGAACTAGATCCCACATGTGTGCTGCAAATAAGAGTTCACATGCAGCAACTAAGGAGCCCTGGAGCTACAACGAAGGAGCTCACGTGCCGCAACTAAGACCCCAAGCAACCAAATAAATAAATAATTAAAAAAAAAAAAAAAAAAAAAGAGCAGCTGAATGCTAAAGGGGTCTTTTCTCAAACATTCTTGCTAATGACCCAATGGTGAAAGTGCTGGCTGGGCTGCTTCTCTGGCATGGTCGTTACAATATTTCATTCTTCTTGCTTAATTTCAGGCAGTGCTTCCTCCATACATAAATATATCAAGCTACATAAAAACCAGAACTTTTATCTACATAGAGGGATTTAGAGAGTTCATTTCTCTTGCTCTGTAGGACAAGAAAAATCATTGCTTCCCTCTTTGATTTCAAGATTTGATTTATGAAGGTTTACCTTGCAAGCTTCTGTTTTAGTTGTGCTAACTCTCAGGTTGATGTGCATTTGCTTGGATTTACTGACCCTAGTTAATTCTTGATTTATAATCTGTAGGCTTCAGAAGATTGAATTTTGATTTAGGGTAACACATTCTATATGGCTTATATTTCCCACTCAGAGTCAACTATTAGTTGGCTTTAGCACAATTGAATTATGGGCTTTTCCTAGAAACACCTTTTGGATGAAATTTAGATTGAAAACCAAATATTTCCTATATACTACATGAAATAAAGTTTCCTCTCTCCAAGTCTGACTGACATGAGTTGGGTTTTCCAGAGAGGAGCACCCAGGCTGCTCTCCAGTTCAGGTTATTTGCAGTTGGGCATTGGAGTCCTCTGGTCCTTCCCTCGTGATCATAGATTTTGTTTCCTCGTTCATTCATTTTCAAAAATATTTCCAAAGATGCTTCACAATGTGTCATATCACAGGTTAAGCATACTCTTATCCTAAAGTTCTACACCTTTCTATGCCTTGATGAAAACCCAATGTTCTAAATCGTCCAAAAAAGACAACTTTTTTTTTTTTTAAAAAAGGCCTCTCATACTAGTCTCAATGTATATATAATTTAGTGTGTTCTTCTATTCGGGTCTTTGAGATCTATGTTCTAAAAGCAGGCAGCTCTCAATATCCAATTAATGAAAGAGGTCTGTTCTCCATTTGCCCTGGGGTAACAGGCAATGGTTTTCAAAATGTTAAAACAAATGCACCAGTTTCATGAAACGTATACGGGACCGCTCTGTACTACCTCTTACAACTGCATGTGAACTTACAATTATTTCAGAATAAAATTTTAAATTAAAAAAATGTACCTCTTTCAACTTAACTCTCCATTGAGTAAAAATGGACATAAAGCCAAACTAGTGTCCTGATGGAAGGTGGCTTAGTAACTTTCAGTTATGGCATCAATCAGACCATTATGGACCTCCATCCCTTCACCTTCAAAAAATGCAATAATCGAACAAAATATTTCACAATTTGTATGGAAACACAAAAGACCCCGAATAGCCAAAGCAATCTTGAGAACGAAAAACGGAGCTGGAGGAATTAGACTCCCTGACTACAGACTGTACTACAAAGCTACAGTAATCAAGACAGTATGGTATTGGAACAAAAACAGAAATATAGATCAATGGAACAGGATAGAAAGCCCAGAGATAAACCCACACACATATGGTCACCTTATCTTTGATAAAGGAGGCAGGAATGTACAGTGGAGAAAGGACAGCCTCTTCAATAAGTGGTGCTGGGAAAACTGGACA